>JASAMZ010007779.1:0-10869 GCA_030248115.1 Linhomoeus sp. GSCO2_2 | reverse complement strand
AGATTTTGTGAATTTTCGCCTGCGGCGCTTGAAATTTGGCAAAGTTTTGCCTGGGGTGCTTTGATTTTGTTCAAAAATTCACATTCGTCATTTGAAATTGGGCAAAATTTCACCTGCAGCATTTGGATTTGGACAATATGGACACGATTGTGCATGAGACACTTTCTGAAGGCCCCGAATATAATTGTGCAAAATACCATTTAGCACTGGGCCTGAGATTTGCCAACCCTGATCTGGAGACCGTGCCCATCTATGCTACCTATTCAACGCTTAACAAATTCGATCGCATAGGTTTGCACACAGTACAAAATGGCCACAATCCACAAAATCTTACGGAAACTCAGTACCAATTTGTTGCAAAATTCAACAACAATTTTAAAAGGCAATTTTCTACAAAGTTTACCATACTTTGACAAGACTCTACACAATTTTCATTTACACATTTTTGACGAATATTTCCAAATTTACCAGAAATTTACAATTTTGATTCAATACTTGGCACTCCGCCTCAGTACTGCAGTGGTCACGGCATTTTGATAGGAAAATACCGTCATAAGAAACATATAAGAATGGTCGCAACAAAAGCCTTCACAGATTGCCTCCAGTTTATTGCAAAACCTCATATTTTAAATAAATTTCGCCAGAAATTTAACCAAAACACCAACAAGCTGTTTTAAAAAAGTTGAGTTGTTTTATTAATACAGAGTGGTTTGTGAGTGTTTTAAAGTGGAAGAGTAAAAGCGTGGATACTTTTGTAAAGTATTTCGAAGCCTTTCCGATATGACGCGCGCGGAGTCCACTATTCATGCGCTACTTCTGACACGCTCCTTTCTGAGAGGTTCTTGCAGGGCAACATTGGGATCGCCCGGGATTAATTATTTTTGCAGACAATGCTGTTCGTAAGACAAGGGTTTAAAAAAACAAAAGTATTTCTTTAGGAATGACCGTTCAACAACTGCCTCAACGTAAGCTTTCAAACGGTCGAACGAATGCCGCTCTACAACGTAAGACGAGCGAGTTAGGGCCCATTTGCTGTTTGAACCTTTGGGTTACTGTAGTTCGCGATATTCAAACGTTTGAGTTTCGACCAATAGAAGAACAAATGATCAGTGAGTCAAGAGCTATCCAGCAACTCAAGATCGTCTCTCTACGACGCACGCTGAGCGAGTTAGAGCGATTCCTATGCTAAAAACGCAAGAATGTCGCTTTTCGTGGTGCGTGTTTGCGTAATTAACAAAATTTTTAATGCCAAACGAAAGAGCACGTCGAGACCTTTTAGTTGACCTATCGCACGCCGTTCTACGACGCAAGACGAGCGTGTTAGAGCCGTTTTGCGTTTTGAACTTTCGGGTTACTGTAGCGGGCGCAATTCAAACTTTTGAATTTCGACTTCTTAACGGAATTATCAGTGTGCCGAAACCTATTCAACGAACTCAAGATCGTCTCTCTATGACGGAAGACGAGCGAGTTAGATAAGTTTTGCGTTTTAAACCTTTGGGTTACTGTAGCTCCCGAAATTCAAACTTTTGAGTTTCGACCAATAGAAGAACAAATGATCAGTGAGTCGAGAGCTATCCAACCAACCCAAGATCGTCTACGTACGACGCACGCTGAGCGAGTCAGAGCGATCTCTGCGTTAAAAACGCGAGAATGTCGCTTTTCGTGTTGCGTGTTTGCGTAATTAAGAAACTTTTTCATGCCAAGCGAAAGAGCACGTCGAGACCTTTGAGTTGACCTATCGCACGCCGCTCTACGACGTAAGACGAGCGAGTAACAGCCGTTTTCCGTTTGAACCTTCGGGTTACTGTAGCGCGCGCAATTCAAAGTTTTGAATTTCGAAGTCTCTTAGCTGAATGATCAGTGAGTCAAGACCTTTCCGTAGAGCCCAAGATCTCCTTCCTACAACTTACTGACGCCGAGATCTGAGAGCGTAACGCACGGACGGACGGACGGACGGACGGACGGACGGACGGACGGACGCACGGACGATAAGCTCTCGTAGGGGTTCGCCCGGCTGAGGCCGGGCGAAAAAAGTTTATTTGTACACATTCCGTGAAAATGCCACAAGTATCCCAATTTTCCTCACAAAATCCCCAAATTCACCACACAAATCCACAATTTTCCACACTTTTACACAAATCCACTAAATGTAATTCACCTTAATTTCCCCCAACACATCAGTAGCCACATTGGTATGCAAATCAATCAACCGTTTCTTCTCCAGTAAATCAGGCAGTGAGGATACTGTAGAAGTGAGTTTTGAAGTCGCCTCCCCTAGCATGGATATGGCTAGGTCGTCGCCGTCGCCTTCCAGGCCCTGTGGAGGGAATAGAAAAGAATGTTTTGTGGGGCGTGGGTTTTGATTATGAAATTGTGGGGAGGAAGGGTGAGGAGAAGGGAGGGGGGGGGGCGGTTGGGTTAACCCTACAGTGGCGGGCCCAGGATTTTCGAATGGGGGGGCGCCACTTCAGAAATTTTTCGACTATTTTTCCATTGCGCCGCAGGCGCAAATTTTTGCATTTTTTCGCCCGCCCTCAGGCGGGCGACACCCTACGAGAGCTCGGCGTGCGTGCGTGCGTGCGTGCGTCCGTGCGTCTGTGCGTCTGTGCGTCCGTCACGCTCTCAGATCTCGGCGTTGGAAAGTCGTAGCGAGACGATCTCGGGTTCTACGGATAGGTCTCGACCCACTGGTAATGTGCCTCGAGAAATCGACATTCAAAAGTTTGAATTGCGCGCGCTACAGTAACCCGAAGGTCTAAACGCAAAACCGCTCTAGCTCGCTCGTCTTACGTCGTAGAGCGGCAATCGACACGTCAGGTGAAAGCTTTCGACGTGCTCTTTCATGCGGCTGTAAAAGTTTTTTCAATTACGCAAACACGCACTGCGGAAAACGCCATTCTCGTTATTTCAACGCTAAAATCGCTCTAACTCGCTCAAGTTGCGTCATAGAGAGACGATCTCGAGCTTTTTAGATAGCTCTCGACTCACTGATCATTTGTTCTCCCATCGGTCGAAACTCAAAAATTTGAATGACGCGAGTTACAGTAACCCGAAGGTTCAAATACGCAAACCGGCTCTAACTCACTCGTCTTGCGGCGTAGAGCGGCAATCGGCACGTGAGGCGAAAGCTCTCGACGTGTTCTTTCAGGCGGCTACAAAAGTTTGTTCAACTACGCAAACACGCACCGCGGAAAACGCCATTCTCGGGATTTTGACGCTAAGATCGCTCTTTGCTACATAGACAGAAGTGCGACACGGTTTGATTGCTCGTAGTGCGCTCTTTTGTGCTCTGTCAATTGCTCCCCAAAACTTTTGCAAATTTTTGTCACTTTTTAAAAGCGCTGCTTGAAAGAAGGATGTTCTTGCTCTAAAAGCCAAATCGCGGGCGAAATCAATATTGCTATGCAATACCCTCTTGCGAAGCGGGGGCTCATGAAGCATGCGGGCGATGAACTCTCGCACTCTCTGCAGAAAGAACGCAACTCTTTGCAATGTCAGTCAGAATACAAACTCAACTTTTTAATACCGGAGCTTGTTTAACCGTTTTACTGCAAAATTTGCCTTAAAAATGACTGTTTCGGCTTATCAGAAGCGAAAATTTTGCCCAAAAATAGTGCCGCAGGCGAAAATTTTGCGTTTTTTCGCCGAAAATGTACCAAAATCTGTCAAAAATAAGCGTCGCAGGCGACATTTTGCTGATTTTGAAGCCAAATATAGGGAATTTTACTTAAAATTGCGCCGCAGGCGAAAATTTTTGCATATATGCGCCTTTCCTAAGGAAAATTTTTCCCTAAGGTCGGGCCCAATGGGGGGGGCGCCGCCCCCCCTCCCCGCCCCCCCCCCTGGGCCCGCTAGTGCAACCCTAGCTGGGCGTCGCTCCCTCCCCCGCCCCCCCCCCCCAATCCGTTACAGCCCCTCTCCCAAAACTAGCGGCGCTGGAAAACTGGCACTTATAGGGTGCAGAGGTACGCTTGACAATTTCCAACAAGGTTTGAGCAATTGGCACGGTTCGGTTCAATTGTTTAGGAATTTTGAACTTTTTAAAAAAGTTTTAACTTTTTTTGAATTTCAGAACTTCAGAATTTTGACGCCTGGAGCGTTTGACAAACATTTTCAGTCGTTCAGGGGGAGTCCCCCCACCTGAACCTCTCAAATGAAAGGCATACAGCCGAAAAAATTTAAAAAAAAATTTTTTTTTGAAAAAAATGGGTTTGAATAAAAAATTTTTTTACATCTCTATACAGCCCGCCTCCTCTTACGCATGCTGAGTGGACGTGGCCAATGAAGGGAGAAGGGGTGGGGGGAGGTGGATGTCGGGGAGGGAGAACAGCTACCACGATGGAGCGGGGGAGGAAAGGGACGGGGGATGGTGGGAGGTAGACATACCTGTAACGCTGGGGAGGAGGGGGGGGGGGGGGTCCCCGCCCCTTGCCGGAGACCCCCCTACCCAGCCAGCAATCTGTCACTGTACTTCGTTCAGTTACGTATTGCTACTCGCACAGAAAAATGGGTACTCGCACAGAAAAATGGGTATTCGCACAGAAAAATGTGTACTCGCACAGAAGAATGGGTACTTGCACAGAAACTCGATAGAATCATGTACAAAGCCTGCTAGAGGGTAATCGCAGGCCTAAACCTAGGCAAAGCAGAGCGAATCGTAGATCGTATTGTAGGATAGGCGGAGATCGTAGTCTAGGCGGAAATCGTAGGTCGGAGCAGGAGGAGATCGTAGGCTAGGCGGAGATCGTAGGCCTGAGCAGGAGGAGATCGTAGGCTAGGCGGAGATTGTAGACCTGAGCAGGAGGAGATCGTAGGCTAGGCGGAGATCGTAGGCCTGAGCAGGAGGAGATCGTAGGCTAGGCGGAGATCGCAGGCCTGAGCAGGAGGAGATCGTAGGCTAGGCGGAGATCGTAGGCCTGAGCAGGAGGAAATCGTAGGCTAGGCGGAGATCGTAGGCCTGAGCAGGAGGAGATCGTAGTCTAGGCGGAGATCGTAGGCCTGAGCAGGAGGAGATCGTAGTCTAGGCGGAGATCGTAGGCCTGAGCAGGAGGAGATCGTAGTCTAGGTGGAGATCGTAGGCCTGAGCAGGAGGAGATCGTAGGCTAGGCGGAGATCGTAGGCCTGAGCAGGAGGAGATCGTAGTCTAGGTGGAGATCGTAGGCCTGAGCAGGAGGAGATCGTAGGCCTGAGCCTAAGCCTAAGCCTAATCCTAAGCCTAAGCCTAAGCCTAAGCCTAACCCTAAGCCTAAGCCTAAGCCTAAGCCTAAGCCTTAGCCTTAGCCTTAGCCTTAGCCTAAGCCTTAGCCTAAGCCAGAACCAACGCTTGAGCCTGAGCCTGTCGTGATATTATCACGTTTTTGTGCAAGTATCCATTTTTCTCTGCGAGTACACATTTTTCTGTGCGAATACCCATTTTTGTGCAAGCACCCATTTTTCTGTGCGAATACCCATTTTTCTGTGCGAATACCCATTTTTCTGTGCGAGTACCCACTTTCTGTGCGAGTACCCACTTTTCTGTGCGAATACCCATTTTTCTGTGCGGATACCCATTTTCTGTTCGAATACCCATTTTTCTGTGCGAATACCCATTTTTCTGTGGTCCGTACCGATTTTTCTGTGGTCCACCATTTTTAGCCGTTCTTCGCTCACCTGACTTGCTCCTGTCTCTCCATGATCTCTCTGGAGAATGGAGGGTCTCTATCCAGTAGTTCTCTAGCGGCTTCCTGACAGGAGACGAAGCGCTCGGAGCCCGTCCTCACTGCTTGTTTGAAGTCCTCGAAACGATTGGCCAGCTCCTGTAGAAAGAATGACTGATTCATACAGTCACTTTCGTCTTTCAAGTTGAGAGGGAAAAACGCTCCAGTATACATATCGTCCGTGAAGAGTATACACATCGACAATCTACTGACCAATTCGACTAACACATACTCGATCCATTCACGAACATTATAAACGACTAACCCATACAGAATCTCCATTTCAACTAGCGCATGAGAAACGCTCCAGAGACGTACCGTGAGATGCTCGTAGTCGGTGCCGTAGTCGTCGCTCATGGCCACCTGCAGTTGCTCGTTGATCCACGCCTCCAGGTCGGCACTCTCCCTGCAACATTGGTTTCAGTGGATGGACTAAGCGTCTGGGATGGCAACTGCCACCAATACCACTAGTTCCACGGTCAAGCACAACATAGCAAAGCAACCACTGATCAAAACCTTCATCCAAGACGACAGAATAGAACCTGAGGTATTGGTAGAGGCAGACGGCGTCCTCTAGGTGTCGTCGCCTTCTCTCGGCCAGTCGGCAGAGTTCCTCGAATTCGTTCTCGATGTCCCGCTGCTTCTCTGCGAACTTCTCCGCCTCCTGGTGCTTCAGCTGCTGCAGCTCCTGCGCCTTGGAGCCCAGACTCTCCACCGCGCTTCTGAAGAGAAGTCACGTGTGTGGACATTGGATGACCTCTGAAGCTTCAGAGGTCAGTGAGTCAGTGTGGAACCTGTCGGTCACATTCTGAACTGGACGCCGCTGAAGCTTCAGAGCTCAGTCAGTGTGAAACCTGTTGGTCACACGTGGAGCAATGGATGACACATTTGAAGCTGCAGAGGTCAGTGAGAGAAACCTGTTGGCCTGAATGTGCGCCTGCAGGGCCTTGTGCCTGGCCAGTAGCTGGTTGGCGGCGTGCTCGTCGCTGCCGAAGTCGTCGCTGTTGACCTGCTGACGCTTCTCGGCCAGCCACGACTCCGTCTCGGCCGCGTCGAACCAGTACTGCTGGCCTGCAAGTGGGCGTGGTACCATTCAGATGATCAGTGAGAAATTCAGTCCAGTCCATTCAGTGACGACAGTGATGTCGTGCTAACTGCCAACTACTTGTTACCTAGGGGTGCCTACTTATTCACGACAAAGCTCCTCCCCCGCGACTAATGCCATGCGTGAAACGACAATGAACAGTTCATGCCCAACTCAGTTGCTGATTTGTAGTCATCGAAATCAGTCAAGGCAGCATGAGTGTTGCTTCCACCTTTCAGAGCCAGGTTCAGGGCGTCTCGTCGTTGTGCTGCGAGCTCCACCAGTTGCTTCCACTGGTCGGACAGCTCTGCCGACTTCTGCTTGATGGTGTCAGAGGCGAAGTGCTTCGCCTTCTGCAGCTCCCCACCCTTGGCCAGCACCGCGTCGATTTGACCCTGGTGACTGGCCACCTCCGTCTCCAGTTGCTGAGAAGTAAGAGCAAAGTTCAACAGAGCAACCGAACCAATTGAGCAACTGTCATCCACACGAAACATCAAACGAACGTTATCCCTATCCATCGAGTCCAAAAACAGAGTTCGAACCTCGTGCTTCTTGCTCAGATTGAGCGCGTGCGTCAGCGAAGTTGGGGTGCTGCGGTCGGCCGCCAGGGGGCGCTTCTCGGCGATCCACTGGAGTTCGCAGTCGACGTCGAAGAGGAACTGATGCAGCTTCCGCGACTCCTCCAGCTGGGCGCGCCTCCGGGCCGCCGGCTCTTGCAGACTGGCGAATCTGAAGAAACGTGTGAAGTCCCAGAGGTTCAGCCACGTGACCATGGACTCAGTGTCGACTCCCAGAGACAGAGACCTCTTGGTGAAGTCGTCGATCTGCTTCTGAATGCGCGGCGCGTCGAAGTGTCCCTTCTCGGCCATCTTCCTTCCCTCCTCCACAATTGTGCCCATCCGCTGGTCGTACACCGACATCTCCTGCTCCAGCATCTGGTGCTTCTTCAGCAGCTCGTTCACGCCGCGCAGATCCCCGCCTGAGAAGTGATGCCATGACGATGATGCAACATGGAGTTTCAGTTGTCAACTGTCATTGACAATGACACTAACCGAGATCTTTGGAAGCCAGCGCTTCCTCCATCTCGTCCAGCTTCCGGTGGGCGTCCTCCAGTGTCCGATTCAGGGATTTCTGGTCCGTGGCCTGGCGCAGCATATCGCCCCTGAAGCACCACACACAGAACCAATGACAACTGCAATTTCACATCTGCAGTTATCCCAATGGCGCTACTTTTCGGCGGCCTTTCGACGCAGGGCGTCCCACTTGTCGTTGAGCTTCTTCAGAATCTCCTCAATGTCAGGGGAGGCGTAGTGGGGCTGGGCGATGAGGGCGCGCCCCTCCTGAAGGTTTCAAAGAATAGGTGTACTGAGTGCAGTAAACACTATCTGGCATTATGCGAAAGGTCAGTTTTACTCTGTTCAAGGCGTCCACTCTGTCAGCGTTGGCTTTGATCTCTGCCTCGAAGGCCTCGTGCTTCTGCAGCTGTCGATCGAGAGCGGCCCCTGCGCCCTCCTTTCTGAAGCTGTCGTCAGAGGCCACCCTCCACTTCTCATCCATCCACTCGCCCAGCTGCAATGAAGAGATGTGGTATCATTTGTCAGTGATATGACAATGACTTCTCCACTGACGGACCTCTTCGGCGTCTCTCTTGAAGTTCTGGAAGTCCAGGGCGGCCTTCAGCTTGGCCCGTCTTCCCTTGGCCTTGTCTTTGACCCCCTGACGTCTGCCCAGCACCTCGCCACGACGCTCGTCCACAAAGTCACTGTTGGGATGTCTGGAGGGAGTGTTTCACCCCATAGATTGAAGGAACGCCACTAGGTCAAGGGACACTGAGACATGGTTGAGGGATCCACTCACTTGTCAGCCACTAGCTTGTCGGCGGTGGCGTCGAAGTCGTGCAGACGCTCATCCTGAGCCACCAACTTGGTCTCGAAGTCCACATGCCTCTTGCCCAGGTTCTCCACCTCCTCCACAGAGGCCTGCAACACCACAACAGTGCATTATTACTGCTGCATAACTGAGGAACCATCGTGCGTCCATCCATCCACTTCAGTTGCCCACCCCAAGATCCTGGATCTCGACAAAGTTCTCATGGCCTCTTGTGACGGCGTCAATCTGGTCGGCCTCCCGACTGAACAGCTGCAGGTCCAGCAGTCTGGCCAGTTGTGCCTTCTTCTCCAGCCACTGCTCCTCCACCTCCTTCTCCTCCCGAGACAACTGGGACAGCGAGTCCTGGAATGGAAGAGCGAGAGGTGTACAGTGTAAAGTGTAACTGGAACAGAGGTGAAAGGCTAGAAGCAGTCAAGGAGTCCGAGTGATCAATGGTAGTTTCCTTCAATAGATCAAGCTTCCATGAAACGAAGCTGTCTGAATGTAATGTTACGATTTACGATAGAAACTGGAATCAATGTGATAGAAACTTGGAAGAGTCAACAAACTAGTCTCTCACTAGACTCAATGCAAGTTTCCATGAAACCAGTTTCCGCACCTGAACCTCCTTGAGCCCGGGGCTCTTGGAGAGGAGTCTGCGTCCCAGGTCGTTCACGTAGGCGAACTCGTCCTTGTGCGTCACGATGTCGTCTGGAAGACATTGTGAATTGAGACCACTGAAACTGTCATTTCACACGTTCCACACACACTACCCCAGAGGGCGTCGTGTTTGCGCAGCAGGTCTTCAGCGGTCTGCACGTCGATGGCATGCGCGGGTTCGGCCATCAGCGCCTTCGTCTTCTCCACCCAGGCCATGAGCTCTTTGGCCGCGTTCTGCAACACAGAATATCATAATAACGTAGATCTTCCAATAATTCCTGGGTCTCCAATGATTCTCAGTCGACAAATCCCAATGTCAATAATGCGGAATTAGAAGTGTGTTTTAGATCTTAAGAAACTTGAGAAAAAGTTATCTGTTGGTGCACAGTGGGCGTCTCGCCAAGTTAGTGCAGCACTCCAACATGAAGCGACTCCAAATCAAGGAAGTTTAACGCCGATTCTTACGATTTCGATCATTACTACAGGATCGACTTACGTAATTTACAAGCAACATATTTTGAAAATCGCTGTTCCACTGGCATCGAAAGAAAAATTCCTTGGCCTCTAATAATTTCGAGGGTACATTTGGCATCGAAAATATTCCCCCATATATACGGTAGTTGCTTCTCGACGACTGATCACTCCTATCCAGAGCTCCAGAGCACAGCCACCTGAAACATCTGCTGCCCTTGAGTCTCCTCCAGCATCTGTCGTCTGTCGGCCGCCTTGTCCTTCAGCTCCTTCCACAGCTTCCACAGGTCCTCCATCTGACGGTCGATGGCCTCCGCCTGCGACGGGTACGCCTTCTTCACCTGCAAGACGAACAAAGGAAGAGTGGCTTCTGTGGCGCCCGTTCAGAGAACATGGATCGCAAGAATCCAATAGATGTGTAGGGTGTATTTGACGACTGTCTGCATACGTATGTGAATGGTCATGTCTGCCCCAAGACAGTGTAGCTAAAGCTTTCGACCCTTTTTCGGGGCCGTCGTCAGGACACCTCAGTTACCGAAAAAGGACCGAAGGCTTTACATACCTACACTGCCTTAGTGCAGACATGGTAAATGGAGTAAACAGAGGATAGTCACCTTCTCGGCCAGCTCCTGCAGGTTCTTCATCTTCTCCTCCAGGGGCTTCAGCTCGCGCTCCAGGTTCTGGTGACGCCGCTGCAGCATCTGAAATGGCAGAACTGAGGAGAACTACTTTTCTACAGAATTCAACCTTCTAGAGCGATCATTGAAACACTCTCCTCCATCACCTGCAGCATCTGGATGTGTAGAACTGATAGCACACCCCGAACCCCAGCGGATCACAACTCTACAGAACCTAACACATCTATCTAGAGCGATCACTGAAACACTCTTCCAATATCGTCACCTGCAGCGTCTTGAGGTCTTTGGCGTCCGGGGTCTGATCCAGGGTGTCAAGCTTGTCCTTGACGCGTCCGCGCGTCTCCTCGCAGCTCTGATTGAAGGCGGCCACTGACTCAACTGACTCCAACTCTGCCGCCTTCTTGTCGCGACTCCGCTGCAGCGACTCCCATCTGAAGAGCAGTGGAGCTCC
>JASAMZ010007778.1:0-15130 GCA_030248115.1 Linhomoeus sp. GSCO2_2 | reverse complement strand
CGTACTTCGTTCAGTTACGTATTGCTCCATTGCCTTAGTCATTGCCAGACGCGGTTGCCGCGTTGACTGGGGCACGCGGCAAGAGGATTGCGAGCGTTGCGAAGTCCAAAGGATGAGCGAACCGCATGGACGCATAGAAACAACTGCGGCGATTGGCTGCCCTCCTCGGGCGACAGGGTGTAGAGGGCGTACTGGCGTCCCGCGAGGCATCGCCACAGGTAGATGGTCTTGCTGCGACTGGGATCCCGACTGATCGACCCCTCGGCCACCAATCGAAACAATCGGCCGTCTTCGTCGAGTGACGACCATTGCAGCAGCCTCTCCGAGCCGACGTCTTCGCAGACGCTGTAGTTGGGACACTTCCACCGAATCGACATGTCGCCGCGCAGCGCAATGTGTAGGGAATAGACGCTCTTCGTCAGCCGAGTGTCTGTCTCCGACCACTCGGCCCTGCGCCTGATTGCCGCGCAGCTAACAATCGACGAGCGCTAGGTAACCGCCCGTCTCGCAACACTGCTTGATCGCTGCGATTAGCAACGGGCGTCATGGACCACCCAAGTATACTGCAACAATTCCAATGCCCATTGGTTTGAGTGACGCTGGCGCCTCGGTCGGTAACCTACACACTAGGATCTTAGGTGCAATACCGCAAAGTGCGGATTAGGTCACAATCCTCATACATACCGTATACCTCTAATAATTTCTCAAAGGAATTATCTGTGCCAAAGATTATGCTTTTCTTTCAGCGATGATGATGATGATGATGATGCAACAGCAATTCACACGATTGTACCTAATTTGCAATTGTAAGTAGTTGATGTCCGCTCACTGAAGAGACGCAGAGGAGGTTTCTTCTCGTTAGACGCCTTGGATGCTAATTAAGGCTGGTTTTCTTTGTCTTTGCGTATGGCAAGTCAGTCGGCTACGAATCACATCTGCTTCTGCCCACTGTTACAGGAATGCATTCTCGAACAATCATGCAACGAAGTGCGCAAACATGTGAATTACCGTACAGCATACAATTTGAAGGCGCTCGTGTGCAAACCCAGAAAGTTGGTGTTGATTTGTTGCCAACGGTTTGATAAATGTGTACGTACATAGATAAAAGGACACAATCTGGATCACCCCTCCTGTCCATTGAAAATCTTTCGTCTAACATTTCTTGATGTGGTGCCAGATCTTCTTAGGATCAGAAGCGAGCGGTTGCTGGCGGCGCCAGTCGTGAAGATACACCAACCCCTGACGCTTCTTGCCTCTTGGCACCACTGAGCCTCTGGATGGCTGTAGGTGAAGTGACCGACCACATAATTTAGCGAATACCTACTGATGCGCTGATCTGCCGAGTACTCTTATATGTGAAGTTCCCCCACCCACCCGAGCCGAAGCACTTGCGCATCAGCAGTTGTTGAGTGGCGCCGAAGTGGGCGTCGCCGTAGCGGTCCACGACGAATTGGTCGCTCCGCGTCGAGTCGACGTCGTGCTTCTCCCTCAGGTGCTGCCTCACCTCGTAGGGTCGCCTCCAGCCGCGCGACGCCTTGCCGCACAGGGCGCACCGGAAGCGCCCCTCGTCCATGTGGGTCAAGCTCTGGAGTGTACATATGTAGCCCTTTATGAACGATTGGACACGTGTGTCCAAAGCGGCCTGGGACACCTGAGGTTATGGGGTACCACAGGTTTCCTGGAGCTTACGTAACCTCTGGTGGAGGAGCTGCGAGGGCAAGGACGCGCCCATAACTTTCGCTCCACTGAACCGATGTTCACTAAATTTGGAATTTAGTCTATTTGTGATAAGGTTCTTCAGTGTGCTAAATTTCACCCAATTTCGTTCAGTAGATCCACAGAAATAGATATCGCGGTGAACATGTCATTGCCTTCGCTGCCCTCTGTCAGAGGATATGTACACTACGTAACGCCAGGTAACCTGAGACACCCCGTAACCTGGAGTTATGGTAACTCGGCAACATTACGTTCATAAAGGGGTATTGCTTGCACTCCGAGGTCAGATTATGGCACTCCTCACGTGCTCCTTGATGGACGCGCGCAGGAGCTTGTCGGCTGCCCAAGACTTCTGTAACGAGCGCCGGAAGCCGCACAGGCGGCAATTGAGTGCCTCCTCACTTGACATGCGGACCTATAACTGTTAACACAATATGGGGGGGGGGGGGGCGGGGGTGGCGGGGGGGGGGCGGGAGGCAGGGATGACCTCAGAAGCATCGCTATCGGCTTCAGTTTCAGTAATATGGTCATTCACCTCGCTTGCCTTGTCAACGACCTCGGCATTGCTGCCACTGGGAAAGCAGACCGCCAAAAGAGAGGCGGTGGAGTCGGCGAAACTCTGGTCGTCCCACATTCTGTCGCGGACGAGCGAGAACGCCTGCGACTTTATTGGGATGGCGTGCCACTTCTTCACGTGAGCCAGAGCGTGCCTCCGATCCGTCCAGGAGCGGCTTCTGCTCGAGCAGACCTTGCAGTCAAACCGGCCTTCTTCCAAGTGCGTCCCAAGAGCCTAATTATAAGGGCACTTCTGTGTGTGCACACGCGACAAAAGGTGAATACCGTAAACCCTACAATAAGCGTCCTGGGCGCTTTATAGGGGCGCTTATTCGAGGGAACGCTTTATTAACGTTATGTTTACCACCGCCACAAATGGCGGATTATAAAAATCCTTTTGGCGGATTATCGCGATTTTGCGATCCGCTGAGCGGGATCGGCGGAAATTTATACACGAGTTCGGATTGAAGATGCCAATCACACATCAGAAGAGAAATTTCAAAAATTCCTTTGCGCTCGCGAGATATAGGAATGGATTTGATGTCAGACGAAATCGGCAACTTTGACATTGCGCTGCAGTCGAACGCGTCGTCGTACAAAGTTGGTGTAATTAAATAAAGTACTTATCTTTGCACCCTCTATTGCTACACTAAATTTCAGCTCATTCGGCTGTAATCCATGTTGGAAGAAATGGACAATTTCACCAATTTACAAAAATTTGTTCGCAATCGATTGAGCTGAAATTCGGTGTGGCGATAGCGGGTACAAAGAGAACTACTTTATTCAATTACGCCTACTTTGCACGACGGCGCGTTCGACTGCAGCGCAATGTCAAAGTTATCGAAATCGCCCAAATCGCCAATCTCGCGAGCGCAAAGGAATTTTTGAAATTTCTGTTCTGATATGTGATCGGCATCTCCAATCCGAACTCGTGTTCTAATTTCAGCCGAATCGGCCCAGTGGATCGCAAAATCGCGATAATCCGCCAAACGGACTCCAATAATCCGCCATTTGTGGCGGTGGTAAACATAACGTTAATTCGACCCCTCGAGAGTGCCCAAATTCCCCCCCCCCCCCCCCAATAGGTATCCCATTATTGTCACATTTTTGCGCACATTTGCACAGATTTCACACTGAAAGTATTGAGCTTTCGATTGAAATACCAAGGTACCATTAGTCGTTGCACTGACATACATTGTCCTACCATGTGTTAGAAATCGTCACAGAGCACGTATGCTAGTGCTAGTACTACTGGTACTTATGTACCAAAGGCGGGCGCTTATTAGCGGGCGTTGGGGGGGGGCGCTTATTGGAGGATTTACAGTATATGATATCGTGCAGAGGTTTCCAACATACAGCAGTTTAACGCGCAAAGTTCAAAACGCGCTCGCAATTCACAACTCCGAATTTTGTTAGTTCACTCACGTGACGCCGACGCTGCCAGGGCCTGCCTCTCTTCATAGTGAAACCGCACAGTTGGCAGGTCCTTTTGGCGATGTCAGCTTCCTGGGGAGAGACTGTGGCTGTAGGAACGCTTCCTGTGGTACACTTCAAACTGCGCCACGACAGTTGTAGCGAGTTGAGCGCACCTGCGAGTTCGATCCAGATTTGGCACCTTCGCTATTCGCTTTGCGTGCCGCCTGCTTGAAGTGATGTGCGCCGTCCGATGGTCTCTTCTGGGAAGGCTTCTGCTGCTGCAGGGTGCTGGACGCGCCGATCTCATCGGCGGGCGCGCTCTGCTCTTCTGAGTGGAGAAAGCACGACGCAAGCTATTCGATCGGCAGAATTCAACAACATCACAAGCTCCAGAGTGTCAGCAGTTCGCACCACTCGGGGGGAAGCAGCTGTCGGTGACGGCGATGAGGGAGGCGCGGTAGAGCCAGTCCGTCGCCAGTCTGTCGTTGACAAGGTCCCGCCAGTTGGCCGAGGCCTGGCTAACCCCGTGACAACGCTTCATGTGGCCGCGCACGGTTCCCCACCGTCTCCAACACCGCTGGCCCAGGCCGCAAAGGAGGCAGATGAAACGGCCCTCTTCCAGGTGAGTGAAGGCCTGCAAATGGAGGCTTCGGCGCCTCACCTACAGTACCGGTCGGAGCCGACGCTGCATCGCGAGCCGGCCGCAGGGTCGGCAATCTGGGCCGCCAAGCGAGCAGGGTGACCCAAGAGAAACTCATTTTAGTTCCACTTAGCGACGCTGGCCGAGTTTCAGTTTCAGTTATGAATTCTGTGTGCCTTCAGGTTAATTGAATGATTGTAACTGAACCTGAAAGTGTAACCAGTTCAGGATTCTATTGGCCGCCCTTCAAGCGATCCAAGCCCCATTGCGCTCTGCCTTACCGTAGTCACAGCCAGAGGCAGCTAGTGTGTATTTTCTGAATGACGCGGCCGCCGTAAAACAACACTCCGTGTCATTCAGCAAGGCAAGACAGTGTCACGGAATGCTTGAGTCGCTTGCGGCCTGCGGGTCGCTAGCTGGTCGCGATGTAGCGCTGGCTTTGACCGGTACTGCACATGCATCTATCCCACTCAGTAACAACGAACTCCAACGAAATGGTCACTTGACCGGCTGACTGACATGCCGCTTCCTTGCACCTGCCATTTCCTTGGGATTGGCTGGAACGGAGACGCCACAAAGTCGACAAACTCGTCCCCTTTTGCCGCGCCTCTGAATTGGTCGAACGGCTGATTTCGGATAATGAGTGTCCGTGCGTAGCGGAGGCTTCACTGCCCAACCTGCCCGGAAAACTCCGCTACAAAATCGTCCGCACGTGCATGTGCTGTGCTGCGTCTAGGATACCGTCCGAGTTGTAAACAGATCAGACAAGTGTGACCTCGCCAGGTACAGTACAGTGTACCACGGGGGGGGGGGGGCTTAAAATTTTCCAATCGAACCACCAAGCCCACGCCAAAAGGGGTGAGTATCTTGCCAACCAGGTGAAGTTCCGTCATAATAGGAATCGTGTTGACTCCACTCCGCTGCGGCTCTTCCGTTGCGCGAGTGGCGGCAGCAGCGTGCCAATGGACAGCGCTGCTTGAGTGATTGACGTCCTGAATAGGACCAATCTCAGACCGGTCGCCTTCGCTGCACCACAGGTTGCGTCCAAAACATACCGGTGAACTGCTGAGAGTGAAGGTCTCCGTCGGTTCAGCCGCTTGCTCGCCAGCTTGTGTTGGCAGTCCCATCGACTGCTCGGACTCTGAAATTCTCGAACAAGATTTTCGTTTTGGAATGTAATGTACGCCAGAGAATGTTGCACCACCTTTGACGGATCGTTCTTCTTCTACGGCCGTCTGTATTGTCGCAGCCCTATTGGAAATGACTATGCCTTGGCTTGGGCTGCTGCAATGACGCCCAATGATGAGATGCGAGAACGGCACAATAGCGTCAGTATCTCGAGTCAGACAAACGAGACAAAGGAAACCTGGAAATCGGCAACTCCACCGATCCAGTCAGTGTGACGTTTTCAGTAGGCCGGAACTGGTGACCGCCTGTGTCTTGGCCATGCTGGGGTGGTCCCAGCGGCGGCATCTGACCATGGAATTGCTCTGTGATTGGAACCTACACGAGCGTTCATAAGCGATTCGCTGCATGCATGTCAGCCCGTAAGATACAGGTCGTACATGCAACCTACTCCAAAGACAGATATTGTGCACAAAGGCAATTGAGAATCACTTGCGGATTCTCTCACCAGAGCGGGGCTGCAGTGTGGCTGCATCGCCGCGTTTGGTTGTAGGCCAAACGTCGTCCCGTGTAGGGGTGGCCGTGAGAAGGCCAACGCCCTCTGAAGCGTCAGCTGGAAGAATTGGTGCACGCTTCTGGTAAACTCCCCATGGCGATAGTCGACCAGCGCCCTCTGCTGAGGATGGCAGCTGTTCAGGTGACGCTGAATCCACCTTTGGGTGGGCCCTCGGAAAGGACAGTGGCCGCAGCCGTAGGGCCCATAGAAAGAGCCGCAGTGAGCGGAGGCCACGTGCCATTCCAGGCCGCGCTCGCTTCCTGAGGGGAAATTCGAGGAGAAATTTGCGAACACGCGCTTGTGGCCATACAAAATAGTTTGTGTCAATATCAGCATAAGTCTTTCTTCATAACAGTTTCAGTATCAGTGAAATTTCTTTTGCGTTACTTTCAGTTGTTGCGATTGAGTGTCGACATGTTTGAAGAGAAGGAGTGTACATGCAATTCTTACTACACGCGTTGCAGAGTAGTTAATGCTAAGGTGCATTTCGAGCCATTTCGTCATCATCAGCAAGCAATATGCCAAATTAACCTAACATGAGCCAAAGACACAATTTCAAACAGTGAAATCGTCACTAAAACTAGCCTCAGCAGTGAGCACTGAAACTAGTTTCGCTAATGCGCCGATACTGAATGTGTTTGTGGAATTTCCGTTCAAATATACTAAGTAGGTAGGTAGCTCAGCTGTCCATTCTAGTTTCAATTCAGTTTGCTCTGACTTGCGGCACCCGTGCCAAATACAAAGAACGTCAAATAAAGAACCGGAGAAGTTGCCGCACTCGCAGCGAACGTCCATCCCGACGACGTGCAGGACGATCCCAAGCGAAGTTTGACGCAGCCTCTGTCAGTATGCGACTGAGACTACCATATGTGATCGACGTATCGCGACTACTGTACGTGGCTGATCGACTCCATCTCATCTCGACCACTTATGCGACTTGCGTCGACGCCGTTTGGCTTAGGGAGGCGAGAGAGACGTCGCTGTTGCAGAATAGGGTGATGACTGATGACAATCGCCTTACTCTGGCTGAGTCTAGTGATAATCGGCGACTATCTAGGGATCCGTGATCTGTGAATGATTCCGTGATGTAGTTGCCGAATTTCATGATGGAAACTGTAGTGGGTTATGTAGACCAGACCGTGGCAGTGAGGTCATACCTTCCATATGTACGCCATCACTTTCGCAACAGCGGATAGATTTAGCCGATTATTCAATAGGTTGTGCTAAGACTTGCTTGTATGTACTTCAAAATCAGGGTAAATGGGCTCGCTAGGTGGCCCGCAAGAGGATTCTGCAAGGCAATATTGATCTCTCCCGAGATTTAGTTTGCAGTTCATGGAAATCCTCCTTTCAAGCACCGCCTTTGGAAACGACAGAAATCTGTCAATGTTAAGGCGAGTATATACAACATGACAGCAAAAGTTGCAAAATTTGCATGGTATGCAAAAATTTGCACTCGTATATCAAGCGTATTGTAATTTGCAGGTAGATAATTTGTAGGTAGCAGGTACTATCTATGATTTTGCGAGATACACAAGCTATGGCGACGAGACATCAATGCATTTCTTGTTCTGGTCCAGTATGGATATCACACGGCAGACACCACCAGAGGAGTGACGCGGTGCAGCTTCTTGTGGTCGCTCCAGCAGCTTCTCATGCAATCTCTGGAGCAGAAGGTGCAGGGATTCCTCCACCACTGCCAGTGCAGCTTCTGGCGCTTGCACTCGCGGCACACTCTGAATCGCTCCTCTTCTTTGGCTCTCTTCCGGCCGCAGCCGTCGCACTTGCGCTTGGTCAACGGGTCTAGGAGTGCCGCGAGGTTATATCTGGAGCCTTTGAAGTTGCCAGGACAAAGACTGTTGATACTGTAGAGGAGGTCATCTGGTCCCACGAACAGTTGTTGATTGGGCTTCTTGGCCAGGCCTGCCAGCGGGTGGTAGTGTACTGTACTGGTGAGGTGAATATTTGCGACACCGTGTCTTTCTCAAGGGAATTGAAAGAGGGATAAAGTATGTATGTAGTGGTGATAAGGTGCGTGTATGGGATGCAGATGTACAGGGTGCGTCAATAAAAGTGAGAACACTGACTTCACGCCGCCGTTCTCAAGCGTGAATTCATCGACCTCGCGAAAACTTGGACACGATGTACTGCATGGTGTTTTTGACAAACTGTGCAAATTTCATAGAATTCCATGCAACGAGCCGTAAATAGCGTCGTTTTGCGCAACACCATGTCAAAATTTGGGTGCGGCGCATTTACACAGTGGAGTTGATGGCGGCCGTGAACCAACACGATCATCTCCAAGGCCGCCATCAACTCCACTGTGTAAATGCGCCGCACCCAAATTTTGACATGGTGTTGCGCAAAACGACGCTATTTACGGCTCGTTGCATGGAATTCTATGAAATTTGCACACTTTGTCATAAACACCATGCAGTATATCGTGTCCAAGTTTTGGCGCGGTCGATGAATTCACGCTTGAGAACGGCGGCCGTGAAGTCAGTGTTCTCACTTTTATTGACGCGCCCTGTACTTAGTGGCCACTGCTTCGTGAAGCCGGGCAAAAGACCTCTGCAAAACTGCGTGTTTCCACCTGGGGCGTCGAACAGCAGCGTCCTTCGACAGCGCTCGTCGAAGGGGTGGTGTAGGACGACCAACTTGCCCCGGCCAACCATTAGGAAGAGGGCGCTCTTGCGATAGAAGCCCAGAAATCGGAGGCCCACGTTGCCTTCCGAGTCGGCTGGGCCGGACCGGATCAATTCGACAACCTGTTAGAAGACGTCGGGTTATCTCTGCACATCTGCTTTGTCGGGTCCACAACCCCGGCCGCCCCCCCCCCCTCCCTCCCCTTCCTGTGAATCCGTACTTCATTCGGATTTCACTCCTTGCGAATTTCGCAACTGTGTACATGAGTGAGATGGCACAAGCCCACAGCCCTACCTATTCCGACCATCACCCAAGAGCATGCCTGATCGGAGAACGTGTCGCAGTGGTCGACCCTCTTGTCCAAGAGTAGTCCTAGTCTGCCGTCCGGCTCGCTTGCCAGCCTCAATCTCAGTAATACCGGCGTCCGGCGGCAAGTGGACTCCATCCAGGCACGCTTCGGGAGCACTGCCTCTGTGCACGCGAGAAGCGAGTAGCCGTCTGCTTTGCCTGAATCGACTTCGATTCATATTCTAACATGCGCTCCGCCTCGGTACCACGCGTCATGCATACGTTTAACGAATTTCCAAGGCCCAGCGTCCAGGCAAACTCGAGATGTTGGAGACGTCATGTCAAAGATCGTTGCGAATCTGCTAGTGGCATCGTATAGGCCAAACACTTGCGAATGAATTCTGTTCAACTGGAGGAGGTGGCCAAATCGATTATTCCTTCCGAAGGGCCCCTGCTGAGTTGTCACCAGAATGCCTCCGTTCGGCTGTGCTTCGAAAGGATCGAACAGGAACTTCACCGGAACGTATTCCTCGACCGTTTCTGAAAGAAGCACAATCCGCGCAAACTAAAACACGATCTGTGAAGAGATCGTGCCACACATACATACGTACACACCTCTCGGTTGGAAGAAGTACTGCTCTGAATCGTCGTTGACCAGGAGCGAGTAACTTCCGCCGGCGAACTCCGGAAACCTGAATGGAATATTGCAACAGCTGCACCATTTGTCGCGCACAGGACTCCAAGCGAGCACAAGAACGAATTGGCACGCACGCAGGCACGCACGCACGCACGCACGCACGCACGAACGCACGCACGCACGCACGCACGCACGCACGCACGCACGCACGCACGCACGCACGCACGCACGCACGCACGCACGCACGCACGCACGCACGCACGCACGCACGCACGCACGCACGCACGCACGCACGCACGCACGCACGCAGGCACGCAGGCACGCAGGCACGCAGGCACGCAGGCACGCCCGCACGCACGCACGCTCTCTCGCACGCACGCACTCTCGCTCGCACGCACGCACGCACGCACGCACGCACGCACGCACGCACGCACGCACGCACGCACGCACGCACGCACGCACGCACGCACGCACGCACGCACGCACGCACGCACGCACGCACGCACGCACGCACGCACGCACGCACGCACGCACGCACGCACGCACGCACGCACGCACGCACGCACGCACGCACGCACGCACGCACGCACGCACGCACGCACGCACGCACGCACGCACGCACGCACGCACGCACGCACGCACGCACGCACGCACGCACGCACGCACGCACGCACGCACGCACGCACGCACGCACGCACGCACGCACGCACCCTCAGTCGCACGCACGCACTCTCACTCGCACGCACTCACTCACTTGAAGAAATAATGCACAATCCGAATTTGCACCCAGGGCAATCGGGCGCTGCCGACTCTGGAGTGCCAGCTCAGCATGACGCGTATCTCGAGTCGACCTTCGTCTATGGCTGGAAAGAAGCCGACGTCGTCTGTGTCGGCGTCGTCGGCGCGGTAGCCGGCCAGCAGCATTTGGCGGTTGGGTGGAAACCGATTGAGGCTGTCGCGAGTCTGCCAAAAACTGCACCCTTAACTCTATGGCCGTCGTTCGTCCGTCCGCCTCGCGCATTGAGACTACTCAACCTTGACACGGATACTTTCTTCCTTGCATCGCCAACACTAACCAAGTTGTACAGCGGACAAAAGTGTACTCCTCCACACTCCACCGCAATGAATCCTCTTTTACGCGCCATAATGGTAACTCGGAAACGCCGACCCGAAAACCCAGAATCGACTATGCCAGGGGTAGAATTGGTTACATACGTACGTAGGGATAGGGACTAAAGCGAACCGCATCGACGCAAAGGAGGTACTGGGGCGCGTGGCGGCCTTCCTCTGTCGAGAGAGCGTACAGGGCGAACAAGCGTCTCAGGAAGCAGCGCCACAGGTAGATGGTCTTGTGGCGACTTGGGTTGCGCCGGATTGACCCTTCGGCGACCACTCGAAACAGTCGGCAGTCTTTGTCTTGCGAAAGACGCATTTCGGACTCGTGTTTGTCCGAAACTCTGTAGTTGGGGCACTTCCAACGAGTAGACATGCTCATGCGATGTATTCTTCTAACAAACAGGTATGCTTCAATAACAGTGCTACACACATACTATCGCGACAGCCTGACGACTGAATGACACGCAGCAAATCGACGAGTGCTAGGTAACCGTCTCGCATCATGGCTTGGCAACTCGACTAGCAACACTACCACAGACCACCCATACGCCCCGTGTTTACTGTGTACATAGAAAAGAGGCGAACGTCGATTGCTTGTTGAGGTTGAGGCACACTTTGGACTTGCACTCTTCTGAACCACACGTGAACAGAACAGCTTCTACCATACAACCGTGTTGCCGACATTGAACCCATCCGTTTCGTGGACCGCCCTGGCCAGGCCAGCTGCTGGACTGCTGGAGGCAGCGGTTAGACGACAACGGACAAACATCCTTACCCATCCCATCCGTGCGACCTTCTGGCGGAAAACGCAAGGAGAATTGGCCGGCGTCTCTTGGTCAGTTGTGCCGGAACTCGTCCGTCAAGTTACGTGGTAGACGGTCAAAGCTTTGCCATTCACTGCCACAGCTGCTGTCTCCGTTATGTCCACTGGCGCCGTTCTGGTCCACTCGGCCAACGTCAACGGGCTCAAGTCAAAGATCGGCGCGGTACGCGGCCACTTGGCCAATTGTGGGGCAGACCTTCTGCTGGTCCAGGAGTCGAACCTTGGGCCCGACATCAAAAGCGGGGAACTCGACTGCCAGGGTTACTCCCTGTTCCGCAAAGACAGGAGCAAAGACGACGCGAAGAAGAACAGCGGCGGCGTCGCCGTCTACTGCCGCACTGAGCTGAGTCCCCAACAGCTGAGGAACTGGAGCGCGGCTGAAATTGTGGCCATCCAGTTCAGAGTTCGCGGCCAAGTGCTGGTGGCCGCCAGCTGCTACAAGCCGCCGTCGGAAGACAACGAGACCTTCTGTTCTCGTCTGGACGACTTTCTGGCAGCACTGGACCCGAAACAGGTCGACAGCTGCATACTGGGAGGCGACTTCAATATGGACTTCAATAAGCCAAAGGAGTATCACCCACTTGGAGCAGTGACCCGTCACTACAGAGTCATCCAGCACGTCCGCGACGCTACCCACAAAAAGCGAACCATTGACCTGATTTACGCCGGCAGGTCGCTCAAGCTTCAGGAGTGTCGCCTGCTAGATCCCATCGAGAAGCACCACTTCGTGGTCGCCTGTCGCCTGGACGTGGCCAGAAAGCTGAGGAAGACGCGAACGTGGTTTTTTTTTGGTGGTTTGTGGTGTTGTGGGGTGGTGGTTTTTGTTTTGGTGATGGGGGGGGTTGTTGTGGTTGGGTGTGGTTTGGGGTTGGGTTGGTTTTTTTTTGGGGTGGGGTTGTGGGGGTTGGGTGGGTTTTTTTTGGTTGTGGAGGTTTGTTTTGTGGGTTGTGTGGTTGGGTTTGGTGGTGTTGGTTTGTGTGTTTTTGTTTTGGTGTTTGGTTTTTTTTGAGGGTGGTTTTTTGTGTGGGTTGGTGGGGTGTTGGTTTTTTGTTTTGTTTTTGGTTTGTGGGGTTGTTTTTTGGGTGTGGATGGTGTGTTTTTTGGGTTGGTTTTTTGGGTTGGTGGTTTTTGTTTTTTTGGGTTTGTGTGTTTTTTGGTTTGTGGTTGTGGTGGGTTGTGTTGTGGGTGGGGGTTGGGTTTTGGTTGGTGTGTTTTGTGGTGGTGTTTGGTTTGTTTTTGGGGGGGGTGGTTTTTGTTGTTGGCGGCTCTGCGTGGGCGGTTGGTTTTGTTTGGCTGGGTCTGTGGCGCGTGTTTTTTTTGTTTGTTGTGGTGTTTGGGTTCTCTTTGCGCTTGGGGGGGGGGGCGCCGCCGCCTCTCTGGGGGTTCGCCCCTGGCGGAAAGCGGCGTGCGAACCGCGACCTTGTTTTGCTCAGGTGGACTGGGGCCGTGTTCGTGTGGCCCTTTCTGACTGCGACCTACTAGCAGTCGTAACCCAGAGCTCAACTGTAGAAGAGGCCTGGACCCGCTGGTCCGAGCATGTTCGTCAAGTCGTCAAACAGACAGTGGTGCACGAGAGGCCACCCGCCCAAGTTGACAGGCCCGGCTGGCTGCCGTGCTCCATCAAGTCACTACTCAAGCAAAAGAAGGCGGCTTGGAAGAGGTGGAAGAAGAGCCTCACATCCCGGTCACGAGCACGGCACTACGCCACCTACAGACGGCTGAGGCGCCTGTGCAAGAGGAAAATATCCAACGCCAAAAATGGCCAGGTCCGAGACGCCTTCTGCAACTGTGTCTCCATGCGGCAATTCTGGAAAACTGTTAGGCTGCTGAAGAAGAGTGACGACGTCTTGCTCCCAGCACCACCCAACTCGGACCAGTTCTGTGAGCAGATCGCAGACTACTTCCACCGAAGCGTGTGGAATGGTGGTAGTGGTGCTACGGCGCCTTTGCTGGAGCCAAAGCAACCGCCTCCCTCCGCTACGCCTAGCGAGGACAAGCTGAGATCCCGCCTGCTGCACCTACAAGTGCAGAAGTCCACTGGGGGAGACGGCATTCCAGCCATTCTCCTCAAGCAGGCAGCCGACATTCTGGCGCCCTCCCTCAGTCGCCTAATCAGTCGCTCTCTGCGCGAGGCGTCTGTCCCAAGCGACTGGAAGAGCGGAGTGGTCCGTCCTACTCCCGTAGTCTCCACCCAACCAAGGCCGGAGGAGTTCCGCTTCCAGCCGATCGGCCTGCTGCCCATTGTGTCGATGGAGATGGAGAGGTACCTGCTCGAGCTTCTGCTTCCATTCGTGCCGGCGGACCTTGCTGGCTTCCAATGTCGTCTGCGCGGCGCGCGCGGCAAGACCAACTGTCTGGCTTACGTGACGCACCAAATCGCGGCTTGGGTAGATCGGTACAACAAGGTGGCGGCGGCGTTCTTCGATATTCGTGGGGTCTTCGACCGCGTCGTCCACTCGTCGCTATTGCGCAAGTTGGGCGGCGACTTTGGCGTGCCCCACTACTTGCTGGCGTGGCTCAAGTCCTACCTGGACGACCGCACGTATCGTGTCAGTGTCGACGGCCGCTTCTCGTCTAGCAAGCCTGTCTTCGCGGGGGTCCCCCAGGGAAGCGCGTTGAAGCGCATCGTTTTCGCCTGCCTTATGTACGACTTGCAGCCCCTCACTCTGTCTTCCGGGTTTCGCCTAGTCGCCTATGGACACGACCTTCTGTTGTTCAAACCAATTAAGTGCGACACTGATTTTATGGATTTCCAAGACGACGCAAACGCCGTCGCCGGGAAAATCAGCGCCGACCTTTTCGGTTGCCAGTCGCCGAGATGTAAAGCGATGCTCTTTTCCGTCGCGAAGTGTGAACCCGACATGCCAGAGTTGATTCTGTTGCGTGGCTATGGCGAGCTGCTGGAGCGCGCCAGTGAGCTCAAGTACCTGGGCGTAACTCTGGATCGCAAGCTCTCGTTCGTGGCCCACTGCAGGGCTGCCATAAGCGAGGCGAAGAGCGCGATTCACGCCTTGCGTCGCGCCAGTCCCAGGAGCGCGCCGCGCGCGGTCTGGAAGCGCGTCTATGAGAAGTGCATTCGGCCGGCGCTCATCACCCGCGTGGAGGTTTGCTGTCCGTCTGGCGCGTTTTGGAGTGAAGAATTAGAGAGGGTGCAGGAGCTGATGGCGCGCCTGCTGCGCGCCGACTACCACAGCAGCTACTGTCAGCTTCTGAGTTATTTGGGTTGGCCGCCCGTGTGGGAACTGCTGCTGAAGTCTAGAACGCGTTTGTTTTACGAACTGGTCAACTGCTCGCTGTTCAGAGAGTTTCTACCGCCTGTTCGCTCTAGAAGTCGTAGGCTCGGCCACAGTCGCATGATAGGCATGAATTGCAGCAAGGTCAGTACTGGCGAGCAGTTTCTGTACCGTATGGTCAAGGTTTGGAATGCGTTACCCCGCGATGTTGTGTTGCTGAGTGGAAGCTCCTTTCGTACGTTTGTCGAAAGCGATAGGTTTCTTGCGGCGGTAGCCCGAGCTGGCTTGTTGCCAGCCGTTAATATTCATTTGTTGCCAGCCGTAAACACGCTAGTGTAGGCGCTTCGCATGCCCGATTTGGGTAAACTTTTAACACGCG
>JASAMZ010007777.1:0-12317 GCA_030248115.1 Linhomoeus sp. GSCO2_2 | reverse complement strand
TAGTTTTACAGGTGTAATAAATCGCATTTTCGAGATATTTACAATTAAAATATGAAAATGTCTAAATCTCACTCTTTTCCCGCCTGACGAGCTAGCGGCGAATTTTTTGAGAAATGGAAAGAGTATAGACAGCGGATAATTTGTAACACAAAACAATTTTTTTAGAAATGTGAAATTTGATAGAAATACGCGATTATCTGTCAAAATTTCATAAAATTACAAAAAGAAGAGCGTCATTTATTGACGAATGTGAATGCAGAAATGGAAAGGTCGTAAGCCAATAAGAATTTGTGACATGGTTTTTCAGTTTTGAAATATTGCAATTTAGAGATATTTACAATTAGGTAAAATACGAAAATGTCAAAAATCGACTTTGTCACCTGATGTGTGAGCGACGACTCTTCTTCAGAAACGGAAAGAGCATAGATCGCGGATAATTTGTAATGCAAACAAAATTGCTTGCAATTATGGAATTTTATAGAAATACGCCACAACTTGCCAGCTTTACAAATTGGCAAAAGCGTTATAACGCAGAAATACGTACACCAAACGAGATTCCAGGTAGAGAACGACTGCACCAAACGGTGGGAAAGGTTTTTTGTTCGATGTGGCGTATTCCCACAGGTATAAAACTTCAGATGAACGGCGTCGTATCATGCCGATATCATATAGCGAGCGCGGCGATATCACTGAGCTTCAGATCGAGTTGTACAAACAACCGTATCGTGGTAATAGCTGCACTTGAAATCGCGGGCAGATGTTTCCAATAGAAATATTTTCAATATACGGCTAATTATGCGAACTAAATTCACTATACCGTTCACCAAGATTTGACAGACACAAAGTATAGGTTGAACTTTTTACACACACAGCTTGTTGCCCTCTCCAAAATCAACTGCAGCTGAGGAAGTGGGCCCCCCCCCCCTGGTCAACCTCAAATCCTCTTGCCCATTCTGCGCCTATTATGCCAGGATCTCCCACGGGGCGACTCAGTCCGTGGTGTAGATCTAGGAGAGCGCCCGAGCGGCGGCCCAGGGTCTGGAGACGAGCTCCTTCCTGATGCGCTTCGAGTCGGGAGGCGCCCTGCTCTCCCGCCTGGTGGGCGTCAATTGGCGAGCGGGGGCGGGCTGGACCTGGAGGGCCTTCTCCAGCAGCGGCCTCAGCCAGACCTTCGCCTCGGGCTTCCCCCTCCAGGGCTACTCCATGGTGCACATGATCGCCCTGCTCACTCCCATCTGATATTGTGCTGAGCTGCGCGTCGGCATTCTTTCTGGTTACCAGTCGCCCAGAGCAGCATTGCTGTTGGTTTTGTTGGCTGGTTGGCACGTAAATTTTCCAGGCTTACGGATTGTGTGAGGGTCAACAACACCCTCTCCCTATTGAACAGCACCGTCTCATTGGATACCGCACGCGGTTACAGGCTGATTGTGGTGACATGGTCGACACGCAGACTCACAGCTATCGACGACGGAGTACAACGAACTAAATTCGACTAGCGCAAAACCCGTCGCGAGACTGAAGAGGCACTCGGGGCCCATGTGGGCCATGTCGAATGACTGTGGTTTCACAGCCGGTTTTCGCGGAAACTTCGTTTATGTGCTTATTGCGATGCGACGCGCAGGAGGGTAATAGAACACGTGACACAATATCGCAACAGCTCACGTACATGTACGTACCGTCAAATCTTCGTTTTGACTGCCATATTTCGGACGACAGGCGTCAGCCACACACGACTGTCTCACGCACAGGACATTCAGGCCAACGGTTCGCTGGCCTACATAAGTAGGCCAACAGGGCATCTCCCAATTCCGCCTGTGCGCATCAAGGAAAACCGCCTACTGTTTCTGCTAACGTCACGCGGCATCCGTGAACGGTCGAATGTCACGTTAGAGAAGTTGTTTGAATTCAACGCAATAATTTTCGATGCATTTACCGCGAGTGACTAAAGTGCAAGGAATACGTGCAGGAGCCCCTGTATAGAACCACTTCGTCCCGATCCAACCTACAGGAGCTATTATGTACATGCAGTGCATAAATCAGTGCAAATCCAGTGCAGGTACGCAGGGGGAATTTCAATTCACCACATCCACCGAGGGCGGCGCGCAGCAGAGGTCGATGGGAATTTTGATCCCGATTCGACCAATGCCGAAAATGCGGTATTTCGCCAATCTCAACTTACGACTAACTAATCCGAATCCAATTGCCGACTTGACTTCAACGAGGAATACTGGAAACTACGCGAAGTGCAGACTTCGCCACTTTCCGCAGCACATTTGACACATGTAGAGCTTCAAATGCGCTCTCAAAATACGACGGAAAAAGTATGGCTAATCTTACGTCTCTGTACTCTCGGTTACAAACCGGTCGCCAATTGTCACACTTACGATGAGAAAGGCACTTCGCATTCAGTGCCGCGAAGTCGCGCCAGAAGCAAATTGGTATGCAGACAGACGGGAAAGCAACACGTCCGCGGTTGCGCGAAAGCGTAACGCACGCAAGATTTAGGTTTGCTTAATCTGTTACAGACAGAATTTTCCCAAGACTTAAAAACTGGCCACAAGTGTGCTGAAGCATATAATAGTGGTCGCCGCCTTAATGGGGCCGCTTCAGGCGGAGCCATCTCTGAAGAAGCGAGACGAGAGCCTGAGCGTGAAGAAAAAAGAATTTGGATTTGGTCTACAGCAAGTTGTAAGGACAAATTAGTCAAAACCGCTGTGAACAAGTGCAACAGCTCTATTTTGAATTGAAAAGTCATGCGTACAGTAGTTTGAATGAACGGACGAGCTGACAAGCGACGCGCGCATATTACATTTCATGTAAAACTACATAGACGAGCACTCGCCGCGCTGGATCGCGGCGGCAACAGGACAAGAAACAATGACTTCAAGACAATGTCTGCAGGTGCAGCAAATACAATATCTGTTTCAGTGACGTCGCTCGAGCAAAGCTGCCCAATCGCTTCGTGCCATGGCTTCCTCTCTTGAACAAGAACAAGTGGGCGTATTTGACTTTTGGTTGCATCTGCCGCTTGCCTACTATAGAGCAGTATACGGGCTAAGCATGCAGTTTTTCGCAGACTGTGCATGATACATCCATACAATGACATTGTCAGATTAAAGGCAATTGAAAGTGTCGAAATTCACTCGTCCTATGTACGTATGTACGTTTATGGTGGGTGGGGGTGGGCGGCGTGCATATGTAGATCGGGGTGTCGCACCAAAATTACACGGTGCATTCCCAACACGCGAATTCACTTCAGGTGCGTAGAAGAAGATGGCATCTGCTGGGAGTCGAAGACGTGTTGGCAAGTCTGATAACATATGCATTCCGTTGAACCCCGTGAACGACCTGGAGTTTTGGCAACCTGCCGTAAGATCGGATTCTTTCGCGGATTGTATTATTCCATTGTATGTATGTACGTATCGCGGGTTGTATGTATGATCCACAGTGTAATATTCGTTCACAAATCCTAGGCTACGTTCAAACAATGTCGAAAACACAAACACTCACACGCACGCACACACACACGCACACACGCACGCACGCACGCACTCACGCACGCACACACGCACACACGCACGCACCCACGCACGCACACACGCACACACGCACACAAGCACACACACTTTAGACAAAATCTGTTGCTGTACGTCGTCTTTTGCCTGTAGAATTGGCAAGGACATGCCCTGGCGAGATGTGTACTTGCCATTCCAATCGTGAAATAAGTACTTTTAAAATAACTTCAATAACCTCTCGTTGCACGTAGTGCGTCTGAGCATTTGTTTTGATGTAACCATTCAACTACTGCACAGATGCCTAACCGAAGGCAAGAAGTGCATGCCCATGTTCCAGAGACGCCTGAGGGCGAATTCTCCGACAGATGTTGCGAAGGGCACGAACCTGCGTCTCCACGGCTGCGCTTCGGCGAACAAGCTGAAGCAGGGCATCTGCCAAAAATGAATGGAAGTCGAGATGGGCGCAGGACTGTTATGATTGGTTATCGGAATTGGGGCTTATGGTATGTTCAGAGCTCAAATGGACGGGTGGTGTAAATGTGTCGGGTTCGAGAGCAGACCAGACAGCATATTCTCACAAACTGAACGGCGTGAGCAACTGCGTTGCGTGTAACCGGGGGGGGGGGTGGTTCCCCTCCCCCCCCCCAAGCCGGAGGTGTGCCCTCCACTACCCCCCACCCACCCCCCAGATACGCCCCCCCTGGCCCTGAGAGACCCCACCCCCCACTAGGATTTTCAAACTCTTCAGCTGAGGTACTTTTTGGCAAAATTTTTAGGTCGTTTGACTACCCCCCTCCCCCCCCCAGAGGCCTCAGACCCCCCCCCCCCCCCTGAAGGGCCCTATACCTCCCCCCCCCCCGACCGCCCCCACCCCTGGCCGGTTGGCGCTTACACGTACGGTGAGCAAGTTCCACTGCTTCAAGTGTCTTGCAGTTCCCTTGGGCCTTTTACTTTCGCAGTTGTTCTCGTCAAACGATAAAATTTCCCGGATAATGTCAAACCGATAAGATTTCGCGGACCGCAATTTGTGGTTGTGTTCTCTACGACGGTTGCTGATTATGTGTCTCTGGGTGATAGACAGCCCTATGAGACGTACAAGTCGGCTAGCAGGGTCAAGAATGAAGCGCATCGCTCAGAACTTGGCGTGCTCTGCCATACATACTGGTCGATGCGTTAAAAGTCTCGCAGCCGTGCTCTCATCAAATTATGTATCTTTTACGCAAGGCCCTTCATTAAGGATGGTACTCACTGATTTATTATGCGCGCACCCCGTGTTCAAACTCACTTCTGAGGCGCTCGATCAGTGTCGTTGTCTAGTCATGCGTAGTGTGTATTGAGACGAACCCAGCCTATTTCCAGCGAATCGTTACTTATGTTGGCCCCATAGAAACAAACTCACGTCTAATTCGGCGCCTGAATCTCTCTGAATTTGTTCATAATGCATGCTCGTGGATACGAACTCCGATCATTATGGACGAATTGCCAGATTGCCAACGCACGTCCTCTCCAAACGCAATCCTACACTCTCCAGTCTCCACCCCATCCACTTCTCTCTTCTCGTCTTTGGTCGACTTTTCTAACTTTCTGGAACTTTGTGCAGAATCAGATGAACAGCTGGCCTTTCAAGCTCCTCCTCTTTGCCGTCATTCACAGCCGTCTGATTCGTGCGTGAGCTTCGGCGTCGTGAAGTACAGCAGTACTACATCCGCAACACAGTTACTCGCCCTTAGCTTAACTTTCCATAGACAAGGCGACCCTCCAACGTATGTACAAGACGAGCCCCTGAAAACATAACGGCCAGTGCCTATTTCAACTTCGTGTTGTGTTGTGTTGTTATCAATAGGAGGCCGCTCGACGTCAGAGGCCTACCTGAGCGCCACCCAAAGTTTGGATTTGCTCGACCCGGAGATCCCTCCATTCGAGCCGCAGCCACCGCTAGGTCTGGACCTCCACCAATGCCGGCACGTCTGCGAAGCCACTGCCGACTGCCGGTCGTTCCGCTACGTGCCCGTTCCGGGAGACCTCGCCCTCTGCTACCATCACGGCGCGACGGCGACCAGTACCTCGCGACGACAGTCGAACTCCTCCGTCTTGTTCGAGGAGAAGGTGGACGCGCCCGGTGGGTTCGCCTCACGCTACTCAAAGGGATAGAGAGTTGTTGACTCCGTCCACAGCCTCCGCACGCACAGACTTGATCATGCGCTGGGGGCAAACGCCCTTCTTCCATCACTACCGAATTGGTGCTCACGGCATCATTAAGGCATCATTCCGGCACTACACAACTTTGGCCTTGACAGCACGGAGAGTCCCCATTCTCCCGCATATTGATCACAACTGAGTACAAACGCAACTTTTTAAAACCTGCAACTTCTTCGCAGCGACCGACTGGTCCGCGGTCGAGCGCGGCTGTCTTCAAGCGGAGTCGCGCCTGCTGGAGTCGATCCTGACCATCGAGCAGTGCCACGAGCTATGCGCTGCCGACTGCGCCCTCTGCCACTCCTTCACGTGGGACTGGGTGACCCACCAGTGCTGGCTGAGCTCAGCCGACAAGAATAGCCATCCGGCCGACTTCCACGACTGCCCCGTCTCCTCCGAGTACGTCTACTACAGCGAGAAGACCGACCTCTACGATGAAGGTACGGTAGCCAAGCCATAGCCTGCAGTTGGATACCGGGTCGCCTCGGAGAGTGTTGGACGGACGGACAGGGTGCTAGAATTTGACATAGCAAGCAGAGTCCAACGCCAAATTGCAGTAATTCGGCGAGTGAAAAATCTGGCGCGCGTTTTAGTGCACAAAGGTGCAAATATGCGCAACCAATTATGGCAGCGTCATCATGGCTGGCGCGGCAGCGCCAGACCATAATATGTTCCATCCAGGCCGCGCGCGCCTTTTCCCATCGTCACGATATATATTTCTCGGGCTGTGCTAGACGGAATTGGTTGAAATTTGGCACACTAAAGGACTTTATCATAAATAGATTAAATTCCAAATTTGGTTAAAATCGGTTAAGTGTAGCGAAAGTTACAGGCGCAAAAAGGATCGCGGCGCGTTTCTTGTCCCAACGGCGGGGGGTGAATTCTTCGTCGTCTTCTCCTTCTCCTTCTCCAGATCACGCTCTAACGTCCACCATGATCAGCATCTCGTCGAGTCCGCCTTCTATTGTTGCCCCACCCACGGTTGTGCGCGTACAGTGCAGCATCTAAGCGCCACCCCCCCCCCCATTCAGGAGCCCCTGCAAACGTGTCCCAAAATTGTCCTACTCATTTTGTACGTGCCTCAAAGTGCCCCCGCTCGTACAGGAGGCCGTGCAAACGTGTCCCAAAATTGTCCTACTCGTTTTGTGGGTGCCTCAAGGTGCCCCCGCTCGTACAGGAGGCCCTGCAAACGTGTCCCAAAATTGTCCTACTCATTTTGTACGTGCCTCAAAGTGCCCCCGCTCGTTCAGGAGGCCCTGCAAACGTGTCCCAAAATTGTCCTACTCGTTTTGTGGGTGCCTCAAAGTGCCCCCGCTCGTTCAGGAGGCCCTGCAAACGTGTCCCAAAATTGTCCAACTCGTTTTGTGGGTGCCTCAAAGTGCCCCCGCTCGTTCAGGAGGCCCTGCAACCGTGTCCCAAAATTGTCCTACTCGTTTTGTGGGTGCCTCAAAGTGCCCCCGCTCGTTCAGGAGGTCCTGCAAACGTGTCCCAAAATTGTCCTACTCGTTTTGTGGGTGCCTCAAAGTGCCCCCGCTCGTTCAGGAGGCCCTGCAAACGTGTCCCAAAATTGTCCAACTCGTTTTGTGGGTGCCTCAAAGTGCCCCCGCTCGTTCAGGAGGCCCTGCAAACGTCTCCCAAAATTGTCCTACTCGTTTTGTGGGTGCCTCAAAGTGCCCCCGCTCGTTCAGGAGGCCCTGCAAACGTGTTCCAAAATTGTCCTACTCATTTTGTACGTGCCTCAAAGTGCCCCCGCTCGTTCAGGAGGCCCTGCAAACGTGTCCCAAAATTGTCCTACGTACTCATTTGGTACGTGCCTCAAAGTGCCCCGCTCGTTCAGGAGGCCCTGCAAACGTGTCCCAAAATTGTCCTACTCGTTTTGTGGGTGCCTCAAAGTGCCCCCGCTCGTTCAGGAGGCCCTGCAAACGTGTCCCAAAATTGTCCTACTCATTTTGTACGTTCCTCAAAGTGCCCCCGCTCGTTCAGGAGGCCCTGCAAACGTGTCCCAAAATTGTCCTACTCATTTGGTACGTGCCTCAAAGTGCCCCCGCTCATTCAGGAGGCCCTGCAAACGCGTCCCAAAATTGTCCTACTCGTTTTGTGGGTGCCTCAAAGTGCCCCCGCTCGTTCAGGAGGCCCTGCAAACGTGTCCCAAAATCGGCCTACTCGTTTTGTTCGCGCCTCAAAGTGCCCCCGCTCGTTCAGGAGGCCCTGCATACGTGTCCCAAAACTGTCCTACTCGCTTTGTGCGTGCCTCAAAGTGCCCCCTCTCGCTCAGGAGCCCCTGTATACGTGTTCCAAAATTGTCCTGCTCGTCCCGTACGTTACCCAAATGGGTCAATCTAGACAGAGAGCCTCTACCATCTTGTCTCAATGTAGCCTACATCGGTAGCGTATGTTGATTGGCTCCGCCAATCAAAAAGTAAGAGTATTTCATGTAAAATGCCTAAAGGCAGAAAGGAGAATATGTTCCAAGTCTGAAGCATGTAAAAGTAAGAGTATTAAACGATATTCCTCTGGTGTAGCAAATGCGGCGCTTTGCGCCGCCCACCCATTTGTTAAAGAAAGAATAGTACCAGTATTGATTGAAAGAAAGCATTTTCGACTAAAATCATCCACACAAACTGCGCAAAGGTCACAACGACACGCGGTAACATATTCGGCGCACCCTAGCGTGTCGTTGTGACCTTTGCGCAGTTTGTGTGGATGATTTTAGTCGAAAATGCTTTCTTTCAATCAATACTGGTACTATTCTTTCTTTAACAAATGGGTGGGCGGCGCAAAGCGCCGCATTTGCTACACCAGAGGAATATCGTATAATACTCTTACTTTTGCATGCTTCATACTTGGAACATATTCTCCTTTCTGCCTTTAGGCATTTTACATGAAATAGTACTCAGGTTTAGCTTCGGAACTAGCTATTTGCTACAGTTGGCGCACGGACGTTCGAAGAAATGCCAATCTTTTCAGATCCGAACTGTGGGGCGACCACGACGACGACTGGGCCGGCGCCGGTCGGACCCTCCCATGGTATCAGTTCAAAATCACCGCTTCTCTACTAACTCGAGGCAATGCAACACCTAATCCGTTCGTTTAGACGAAGTCGGCAGGGGCCGCTTCATCCGGCTGCCAATAGACAACGAACCCCGACCCGAAAGCCTGTTGGAGGAGTCGACTGGCGTCCCGTCGCTGCTCGACTGCGCACGCGAGTGCGTCGTTCACGCGAGCTGCTCTTTCGTGCGCTTCTCGCGAGCGGGCGGCCGATGCCGACTGCATGGGGGAACGGCAGAGTCCTTTGTCCCGACCGAAGAAGAAGACTTCAGCACCTGGCGAAGAATCTAACGAGTCTAGGCTAAACTGCGATTCCACCGTTCGATAGGAAGTTCGACTGAAGCGCCAAAGCAGCGCGTGCGTTCCGCGTTACGATTCCAAAGTTTTGCTTGAGTGATTGTCATGCTGCGCTCTTCTCTGTGAAATCTCGTGTGTTGTGGCAGCACTGTCCACATTTTCGCTGACCAGAGTCCGCAATAAAGCACCTTCATGAAGCTGGGCTTGTAAAGTGGTGCTGGTTTATTGATACAGGGAGAGTTGTGAGCGTTGCTGAGTGCGACACTGAACAAGCATTGGGGGGGGGGGGGGGTGTTGTGAAGCGCTTGGAAAGCTCAAACAGAGGTGTACCTACTTCAATCGGCCCTTGCGCCATGTAATTAATTCCAATCCCAGTCTGCGGCAGCATTCCGCGCTTCAATGACACGCCTGCGAGCAGTAGTCACGCGCCGCCTAGTTACTGTAACCACCCCAGGCGGGTCTGCTACCGAATCGAGCTGTCGGTCGTCAATTCTGTCAGGAGATCAGCCGCAATAATCCTGTGAATTTTCCTGTTACAGCAATGGCCGGGCGGTCAATTCTGGCCCTCGCCGCCGCTGTCTTGAACACAATGGCAGAAAGCTCAGGTTGGAATATACAGTCATTTCAAACGGTACAATACAAACAGTGAAGTGCTGTTGAACAAATTTTAATTAGGTACTATTTTGGACCAATTGATTGTCGGACGAAAATGTTTGATTGCTATTTGGTGCACCACTGGTTACTATAGCTGGAACACAGACGTTTGACATAGAATTACAAACTAGCTGTATGTACATGGGCTAGGTATCTATGTAGAATGCAGCTTGTGGGTTCAATCGAATATCACAAGTAAATCATTACCTAGCAAATGGCTACTTATGAAGTTGAATACAGTGGTGGTGAATGGAAGTCTTTCTGAAACCGAATACGAAGTCTCCTAAACAACTTCGCTTCTAAATACCTAGTGTCATATGTAGCACGGGACACCGGTTGCCCAGTGCTCATTACTCTGCATACGTACGTACCTACTCCCTCTACAGCCACGACCGTCAGCCAACTGTGCGACTCCAAAGCCGGCTTCGAGCGGGCCTATTCGGCGCACCACCAGAGCTCGGTCGTCTTGAGCCGAGCCCCGGATGCGTACCGATTCCGACCTTTGGTCCTCCATATCTCAGGAACCGTACAACCTAGGAAGATGAAATGTTCTACACATTTAATCGCCCTATGGTGGTCTTGGGTGGATCACTTCGATTGGGGCCCTAGCTTGCACCACCAGAGCTCGGCCGTCTGGAGTCGGGACTTAGCCAAAATTTCGGCCATTTTTTTAATCCGGCCCTACGACCGCAGTACTCAACCGATCTCGGTGATTTTTTAACATAAAAAATCCGATTAGTAGGCGGTTCTATCGAGCCATAAAACTCTGCTCTAGCTAGTACCGTTCGCGAGAACGAGGCCGAAAACCTTGCGATCAGACGAAGATCGGGGAATTTTTCGAGAGTTTTTGTTTAATATCTCGGGAACCACTCAACCGATCTGGCTGAAATTTTAGCACAATACTTCTTGTTACTATGAACATCTATGGTAAAAATTTCAGCCCGATCGGTCGTGTCTACCTATATGACGTAGTACTAACCCCATAGTCCCCGGAGGCGCACTGGCCCCCGGCCGAACAAATTGGGTTGAGCGCTGACGCGCTCAACCCGATGCTAATTCTGCATGAGTCCACGTCACAGTTTTTCGCAGACTGTGCATGATACATTCATGCAATGACATTCTAAAGGCAATTGATTGAAAGTGTCGAGATTCACTCGTCCCACGTACGTACGTCATGGTGGGTGGGGGGCTGCATAGATCGGAGTGTCGTTCCAAAATTAAACGGTACATTCCCAATACGCGAATTCACTTCTTCAGATGCGTAGAAGAAGAGGATATCTGCTGGGATTCGAAGACATGTTGCAAGTCTGATAATAAATGCATGCCGATGAGTCCAGTCAGCGACCTGGAGTTTTGCAACCTGCCGTAAGACCGGATTCTTTCGCGGATTGTGTGTAGGTCCACAGTGGCATACTGGGTGGTCAACGGAAGATTAACACTGTATTGCAGTTAATATTCGTCCACAAATTCTAGGCTACTTTCAAACGACGTCGAGAACTTCATCACACACACTTGAGACAAGTCTGTTGCTGTACACCGTCGTGTGCCTGTAAAATTGGCAAGGACATGATCTAGCGAGATATTGTACTTTCCATCTCCTAGAATCGTGAAATATTTCGGAACCTTTTGTTGCACGTAGTGCGCCTGGGTTTTTTCGCCGCGCCTCAGCGCGGCGAGGTGTCCGGTGTCCGTTTATGTTGCTAATTTCGCATTTTCGAGATATTCGCAATTAGTCGAAAATCGACTTTTTCGTCTGATGCGCTAGCCGCGAAATTTCTTCAGAAATGGAAGGAGCATAGACCGCGGATAATTTGTACCACAAAAGAATTTTTTTGCAAATGTGGAATTTAATAGAAATACGCGATTATTTGTCAAAATTGCATAAATTGACTAAAATACAACGCCGGTTATTGACAAATTTGAATGCAGAAATGGAAAGGTCGTATGCCAATAAGGATTTATGACATAGTTTTGCAGTTTTCAAAAATTGCAATTTCGAGATATTTTCAATCCAAATATGAAAATGTCGAAAATCGACTTTTTCGTCTGATGCGCTAGCCGCGAAATTTCTTCAGAAATGGAAGGAGCATGGACCGCGGATAATTTGTACCACAAAAGAAATTTTTTGCAAATGTGGAATTTAATAGAAATACGCGAATATTTGTCAAAATTGCATAAATTGACTAAAATACAACGTCGTTTATTGACAAATTTGAATGCAGAAATAGAAAGGTCGTATGCCAATAAGGATTTGTGACATAGTTTTGCAGTTTTCTAAAATTGCAATTTCGAGATATTTTCAATCCAAATATTAAAATGTCGAAAATCGACTTTTCACCTGATGATATAGCGGCGATATTTCTTCAGAAATGGAAGGAGCATGGACTGCGGATAATTTGTAATGCAAGAGAAATTTTTTTGCAAATATGGAATTTAACAGAAATACGTGATTATTTTTCAAAATTCCATAAATCAACAAAAATTGAACGTCGTTTTTTTTGACGAATTTGAACGCGGAAATGGTAAGGCCGTATGCCAATAAGAATTTGTGACATAGGTTTACATTTTCAATAAATTCCAATTTCGAGAATATGAATTAAAAATTTT
>JASAMZ010007776.1:0-23716 GCA_030248115.1 Linhomoeus sp. GSCO2_2 | reverse complement strand
TTCAGTTACGTATTGCTGCTTGTTGGACGAGATCAGGGCTCTATCCACACAAGACGAGCGTGACGGGTGTAATAAACGCAAGACCCCCAAAGGCAAACACTTCTTTCTCTAAACGCGAACGGACATATGGTCGTTCGAGACTGCTCAGACGGACAAAGGGGGACGATCTTTGTATCCTCAAGTGCGCAGCCGGCCAAATGGACAGAGTGGGCGACGGCCAGACGTTATGCGCGACTGTGACGGCCACTCGTCATAAGAAGGGCCTTCGTAAATTATCCTTTCTGACCCGCTAGCGGTCTGCCCGTCTGATGGATTGGTCAACAACAGATTTGGCCGGCCGCCGCTTGTTGCGGAGAGTGGAGGGGCGTGGTGAGGGGGGGGGGGTGGTTCACAGAAAGAACACGAGACAGTAGAAAGAACGAAGCGTCAACTAGAAGGAATTGAAAGCATACTACACAAATTAGGTAAAGTTTTCGACCAATGGCGACCCTTGCTTTTGCTTGAACACTGCTACGACGAATCGCATCTGCAACCCAAGAGAAGCAGATGATGTGAACGTTTAGCATTTCTTAGCCCCGTTCACATCCTCGAGAATAAAGAATTGTTTGTTGCAGGTTGGGTCGGGCCTTCTCCACCGGGTGGGCAACGCTGAGTTGACCTGGCATCGGGAGATGCAGACGCGGCCTGCCTGCTCGGCCGACTGCGACCTCACGCTCGACGCCCAACTGCTGCAGACGGCCATACATCAGCTCAACTTCGCCCAGCTCAAGCGTGAGTTGATTTGGAAGGCTACTGTACTTAGACTGGCGGGTAGTTGAGGAAGTTCGTTTGCTAGAACGCCCGCGATCGCGGATTCACGAATTGCCGATAATTAGGCGGCGCAATATGCTTCGATAACGTTGCGTACTTCGGTATATGTAAAAGCAGTAACCAGTTATAAAACAAAGCGTTATCATAGCTGGTTGGAACCATGAATATTCTTTTCCTGTTATGCTCCGCGCCTTCTCGCCCGTCTGAAACACTTGTGTGTCAAGACACGCGCCTGGGACTTCTGACAGACTGCTTCCCTACCTCTGCGTCTTTCCTCTTCCCTTTCGTCTGCCGAATGTACCCTAAGGCAGCGTCTCAATCGGCGCGCCGGGCTTCCGTCCGCTGCCAGCACTTTCTCGACAAATGATCGCCTTTTGCTCTCTTTCAGTTGACGGCCATCGATCAACGCTCTGCTCGGCGAACACTGGTAAATGTCGCTGTTCCCCTCAGCCTCTCCTCTTTCTCGCTTCCTTTGCGCTGCGTCCAGCAGCCGTTCTTTTCCTTTGTGCCGCGGCGAGTCTTAACCCGGTAGGATCGCTCTCGACTTCCCAATGCCTCAGTAGTAGTGTAAGACCTTCAGAAAGGGTTAAGGCTCGTTCGCTTCCAGTGGGTCTGTGAGCGGTGGTTGGGGTTGTCCACGGCTTCTGTTCATGTTTGTGGCGCGGTGCTAAAACATTGAGAGCAAGGTGCTTTCTCGCCGAATTCCGCAGCGGTCGGTCACGCGCGAGCGACGCCAGTTGTCAATGCTCGTCCGTCAGGGGCGCATCGGTGGTGTTTTCGAGCTTTTCCGCCTGTCAATTTCACGATGCCGAAAGTAGCGCTTTTAGGCCGGCTCTTCCAGTTTTTGGGGCCGCTTTCCCATGCTGGCGACCCTAAACTGGGCCGAAATTCTTCCGGTTATGCGCGTTTCACGGCCCAGTGGGTCAGAATGCAATTGTCGCCAGATAACACGTGTGAGCGCTACCAGAAACGCTGCATTGGCAAAGGGGGTCAACCACAGACCTTTGCAGCAGCACAATAGTCTCAATCAATCACGCGGTCTAACACAGACGAAGCAACCGCAGAGCCGGCCGCAAACTTGTCAGATAAATTCGCCGCATCCAGCGAGCTTGTTTGCTCGCCGATACACATGAAATTGCATTCGCACCTTGGGTTGGGATGGTGTTGCGCCTGCGGGTCATACATTCTCTCCACTTTAGTACTGCGCAGCTCCTTCCCATACACATATTGCGCCACACGGCTATTGCTTGACAACGGTTTCTTCCACACAATGAGGAAGCTCATGGCCGTCTTCACACTTCAGCTCCGGGCCAGCCGTCGGTGTCGCCGTCTGAGTGTAGCGCTGCCAACAACAGCGTGACCGTGGCCTGGCGCGCCTCGGCCGGCGCCGTCGAAGGCAGCGTCTTGGAGCTGGACAGCGGCAGAGGGGACGGCGTCTTCCGCGAGGTCTACTGCGGCAGGGAGACCGTCTGCACTGTCGACGGCCTACACTTCAACACCGTCTATCAGGCCAGGGTCAAGTGCTTCAACGCCGCCGGAGAGGGACCCTACTCAGACGTCGTCGCCCTACAGACCGCACAAGGTTCGGCAGGAATATGGAAGTTGTCGAGGGAAATTGGTTTGCTGAAACTGTAAAACGCGAATGTCATGTGAGGATTATGTGCAATAGATAGTGTATAAGTAAATTGTAGCAGATGCGCAACAGTAGGTACAACGAACGAGAGGCATGCGTTCTGACTGTGATTTTGGCTTTGTGATGAAACACACACTTGCTAACAGCCATTTTCGCCAACCGTTCACCGTAAAAGTGGCATAACTCATGAGTGGGGTCGCCGATGTGCCAAATAGTCGGCGTCCCATGTTGAATACGGCTAATTCTGAATGAGTCCACACCAAATTACTGAATGAGTCCACACCAAATTACTGAACGAGTCCACACCAAATTACTGAATGAGTCCACACCCCCTTTTCCGGCAGGGCTCGAGCAGAAATTACTGAATGAGTCCACACCAAATTACTGAACGAGTCCACACCTAATTACTGAACGAGTCCACACCCTTTTCCACGCCCGACTTTTGCAGCAATTGCTGAGTTACTCCGCACCAATTCATTCCACAATTACAATGTTTATTTCCGGCGCTACATGTAAGTCTAGTCCTTCTTTCGTAGCCGCACTCTCCTTTGGCCAAAAGTCTTATCTCTGGTTTTAGGCGCAGATTCTTACTCAGGCTTTGGCTTAGGCTTAGGCTTAGGCTTAGGTTTTGGGTTAGGCTTTGGCTTAGGCTTAGGCTTAGGTTTTGGGTTAGGTTTTGGCTTAGGCTTAGGCTTAGAAATACGATCTCCTCCTGCTTAGGCCTACGATCTCCTCCTGCTCAGGCCTACGATCTCCGCCTAGCCTACGATCTCCTCCTGCTCAGGCCTACGATCTCCGCCTAGCCTACGATCTCCTCCTGCTTAGGCCTACGATCTCCGCCTAGCCTACGATCTCCTCCTGCTTAGGCCTACGATCTCCGCCTAGTCTACGATCTCCTCCTGCTTAGGCCTACGATCTCCGCCTAGTCTACGATCTCCTCCTGCTCAGGCCTACGATCTCCGCCTAGCCTACGATCTCCTCCTGCTCAGGCCTACGATCTCCGCCTAGTCTACGATCTCCTCCTGCTCAGGCCTACGATCTCCGCCTAGCCTACGATCTCCTCCTGCTTAGGCCTACGATTCTCCTCCTGCTTAGGCCTACGATCTCCGCCTAGCCTACGATCTCCTCCTGCTTAGGCCTACGATCTCCGCCTAGTCTACGATCTCCTCCTGCTTAGGCCTACGATCCTCGCCTAGTCTACGATCTCCTCCTGCTCAGGCCTACGATCTCCGCCTAGCCTACGATCTCCTCCTGCTCAGGCCTACGATCTCCGCCTAGTGTACGATCTCCTCCTGCTTAGGCCTACGATCTCCGCCTAGTCTACGATCTCCTCCTGCTTAGGCCTACGATCTCCGCCTAGCCTACGATCTCCTCCTGCTTAGGCCTACGATCTCCGCCTAGCCTACGATCTCCTCCTGCTTAGGCCTACGATCTCCGCCTAGTCTACGATCTCCTCCTGCTTCGGCCTACGATCTCCGCCTAGTCTACGATCTCTTCCTGCTTAGGCCTACGATCTCCGCCTAGTCTACGATCTCCTCCTGCTTAGGCCTACGATCTCCGCCTAGTCTACGATCTCCTCCTGCTCAGGCCTACGATCTCCGCCTAGTCTACGATCTCCTCCTGCTTAGGCCTACGATCTCCGCCTAGCCTACGATCTCCTCCTGCTTAGGCCTACGATCTCCGCCTAGTCTACGATCTCCTCCTGCTCAGGCCTACGATCTCCGCCTAGCCTACGATCTCCTCCTGCTCAGGCCCACGATCTCCGCCTAGCCTTCGATCTCCTCCTGCTCAGGCCTACGATCTCCGCCTAGCCTACGATCTCCTCCTGCTTAGGCCTACGATCTCCGCCTAGTCTACGATCTCCTCCAGCGTAGGCCTACGATCTCCTCCTAGTCTACGATGTCCTCCTGCTTAGGCCTACGATCTCCGCCTAGCCTACGATCTCCTCCTGCTTAGGCCTACGATCTCCGCCTAGCCTTCGATCTCCTCCTGCTCAGGCCTACGATCTCCGCCTAGCCTACGATCTCCTCCTGCTCAGGCCTACGATCTCCGCCTAGCCTACGATCTCCTCCTGCTTAGGCTTACGATCTCCGCCTAGTCTACGATCTCCTCCTGCTCAGGCCTACGATCTCCGCCTAGCCTACGATCCCCTCCTGCTTAGGCCTACGATCTCCGCCTAGCCTACGATCTCCTCCTGCTTAGGCCTACAATCTCCGCCTAGCCGACGATCTCCTCCTGCTTAGGCCTACGATCTCCGCTTAGTCTACGATCTCCTCCTGCTTAGGACTACGATCACCGCCTAGCCTACGATCTCGTCCTGCTTAGGTCTACGATCTCCGCCTAGCCTACGATCTCCTCCTGCTTAGGCCTACGATCTCCGCCAGCCTACGATCTCCTCCTGCTCATGCCTACGATCTCCGCCTAGCCTACGATCTCCTCCTGCTTAGGCCTACGATCTCCGCCTAGCCTACGATCTCCTCCTGCTCATGCCTACGATCTCCGCCTAGCCTACGATCTCCTCCTGCTTAGGCCTACGATCTCCGCCTAGCTTATCTTCCCTTTGTCTGCTTAGCCGAAGCTCAATTGGTTGGTGTGGACTCGTTCAGTAATTTGGTGTAGACTCGTTCAGTAATTTGGTGTGGACTCGTTCAGTAATTTGGTGTGGACTCGTTCAGCAATTTGGTGTGGACTCGTTCAGTAATTTGGTGTGGACTCGTTCAGAACTCACAACCCCGCGTCCTCATGGCGTTTTTCAACACTTTTTCACGTCATCTTCCCCTGCTTCAGTGGCCTGGTTCCAACTGGGAGCGCCCTCTCCGGGCAGCGACCTCCTAGTGTCGAACGAACGCCAGACGCTCTCCTCAGCCAGCTACGAGTACAGAGTGGCCTGCGGCTCAGTGGGCTTCTCCCGGGGCGTCCACTACTGGGAGGTAACCCTGGACAAGCACGAGAACAACGCCGACGTCGTCGTGGGAGTGGCCAGGAAGAACGTCGACGCCAACATCATGCTTGGTGGGGCAACGAGAACCGCCCTTGACACAAAGCTCAGCGTTTTTCTGGGCGAAGATGATTTAGCGTCCGATGAAACACCGAGTGAATATACATGCGTACAGTAACGCGATGTCCTCTAGCGTACTGCTCCCTTGTTTGGATGCAGCCTGTGTGGCACCGTTTCTGAAGCAACAAAACTGTTCTAGGGAAGGACCGCCACGGCTGGTCGATGTACGTGGACGGCGAACGCTCCTGGTTTCTCCACAACGAGACGCACCACGACAGGTTGGCGACCTCTTCTACCGATGCGCAGAGTCGGTAGAAATCTACGCGATAGGCATATGTAACTCCTGTTGCAATGATTCAGGTGCGCCGGGGGCGTGAAGCGCGGCAGCGTGATCGGCGTGCTGCTCGACTGCGAGAGGGGCGAACTTTCCTTTGCCATCAACGACCACCGCAGGGTCGGCGCCACCAGCGGTGCCGTCGCCTTTAGGTTCGTTCGACATTTGTTGGTGTTTGCCGAGAAGCTAACATTGTAATATAATGTGGTTTGCGTGCCCCTTGGTGGCATTTTGGTTTGGTTGTGATGGGGTTTACTGGCGTGACCAAAATACATTATGAGACAAACTGTTTCACAATCCTGAATTCCCACTCGTTGCAGGAACCTGTCTCGCGGAGTTTACTACCCCGCCTTCAGCGTCAACCGCAACGTCCAGGTGACCATCCACAGTGGATTGGAGCCGCCCGCCTTCTCCTCCAGCTCTGGCAGCGGCAGCGACACCGACAAATGATACATGAGAAACTGTGGAATTTGCGTTCGCTCCAAATTGCTTATACTCCACTCATGGTATTTGTACGAAGTCCCAGCGTAGGGTGATTTCTCGTACTGTACTCATCGCGTCGCGCGCTTCGATGGTGCACAAACGGCTGCTTTCAAACTGCCATAGACAGTCATACCAACGGCGCATTGTGTGCTTTGCTTGGCTCAGTGTAGCAGCGATGTCTATTGTCGCTTCTTCGGTTAGTGTCGTAGCACTCCTTCGTGACAGAAGTTCCCGCGCAAACTACGTTCCCGATCATAATTCGATGCATTTGCCCGCACGCACCCAAGGAGCCACAGCCCGCTCACCAGGCAGCACAACAAAACCAACAGAAAGAAGTACCTACAACTTACACACGTCCCCGTTTACACACACCGTAGCGGAACGTCGACGGAAACGAAGGGAAGGAACTGCCGGCGTGAACACATTGTACCTACATGTATGTACGTACCAACGTTTAGTACACATGTAGGATTCGTCGTGTGCCTCATTGCCAATGGACCTTCTTAAAATGGGCATCTTACAGTACAGTAACCACACCCGTTCACGGCAGCAGTGAGGTCCTTTCCGAGCAGATGGAGTCGAGTGACTCGTTGTCGCTCTGCCCCTCTTCCAGCAGCTCGTCCAACACCTGACCCACCGACCTGTCTGCTGTCTCGGGCATATTTCTCCACAGCCAGAGCAGACTGATTGCCAGAAAGACGGCGGGAATAGCGAAGTAGAAACTGCCCACGGTGTAGTGGGCGTAGGGGTAGATGAAGTGGAGCACGATACCGTACACGTCCCCCACCAGGCTGGCCGTCATCGCGATCGAGGCTCTAGCTGCCTGAGCACAAGGGTGAGCGCCTACTTGGCGGTTGGTACAATACCAATAGATCAGCAACCGCTACTTATGGAAAACTGCTGAAACGCCCAACCTGCGGAGCCGCTTCACCCGGCATGGCCAGAGCGATGGGCAGTGGTCCCAGGTACACCGCGTGGCGCATCAATAGCAAGCCAAGCATGGTCGCCCAGGGACCAATCAAAGGGCTGAGAAGCTGGAGGCAGTTGCCGATGAGGCCAACGAAGCAACCGATCAACTCCCACTGACGTCGACTTCGTCGAATCAACTTCGTGGAAAGCAACGAGGTCGCTATCGCAGGCATCAGGATGGCGAAGGTTGTCAGGTAACGAGCTGTCTAAAACGAATGCCGAACCTATAATGCTGGCATCGTAGTCCTACTTCGCAAATTAAGTAGATTCTGTAGAATTTTGCTAATTAGATTAAATTGAATAGAAGTTAAAGAAAATTTAATTTTTAAACCTAAGCCAAACTAGAGAGAAAAAGATAAACATAAATAAAGTCAAACTTGATTAGGTAAATAAGTTACAATAAACTGAATTTAATTAAGTAAAGTAAAATAAAATACAGCAAAACGTTACAAAACAAACTAAGCTAAGCACAATTAAAATGGCCTAAATCATATTAAACGAAATTGAACTAAACCAAATTAAACTAAATTAAATTAAACTAAATTAGATTGAGCCAAATTAGATTAAATTAAATAAAATTAAATTAAATCAAATTAAATGGAATTAAATCAAATTAAATTAAATTGAATTAAACTACATTAACTTAAATTAAATATTGAATTAAATATTGAATTAAATTAAATTAAATTAATCTAAATTAAATTAAATTAAATTAAATTAATCTAAATTAAATTAAATTAAATCAAATTAAATTAAATTAAACTAAGTTAAATTAAATTAGATTAAATAAATCTTTAATAATTAATAAATTATATATAAAATTATTATAAAAATTCGATCAAATAATAAATTAAATTAAATTAAATTAAATTAAATTAAATTAAATTAAATTAAATTAAATTAAATTAAATTAAATTAAATTAAATTAAATTAAATTAATTAAATTAAATTAAATTAAATTAAATTAAATTAAATTAAATTAAATTAAATTAAATTAAATTAAATTAATTAAATTAAATTAAATTAAATTGAATTGAATTAAATTGAATTAAATTGAATCAAATTGAATTGAATTGAATTGAATTGAATTGAATTGAATTAAATTGAATTAAATTGAATTAAATTGAATTAAATTAAATTAAATTGAATTGAATTGAATTGAATTGAACTGAATTGAATTAAATTGAATTAAATTGAATTAAATTAAATTAAATTGAATTGAATTAAATTGAATTAAATTAAATCAAGGTAAATTAAATTAAATTGAATTAAATTAAATTAAATTAGATTAAATTAAATTAAATTAAATTAAATCAAGGTAAATTAAATTAAATTAAATTAAATTAAATTAAATTAAATTAAATTAAATTAAATTAAATTAAATTAAATTAAATTAAATTAAATTAAATTAAATTAAATTAAATTTAACTAAATTAAATTAGATTAAATTAAATTAAATTAAATTAAATTAAATTAAATTAATTTAAATTAATCTAAATTAAATTAACCTAAAATACAGTAAATTGAACTAAAATAAATCAAATTAAATTAAAATTAAAGTAAACTTAATTAAATTAAATTAAGTTCAAAATTATGTTAAATCAAATCAAATTAAATTAAATTAACTCAAATTAAACTAATTAACCATAAGTAAAATTAAATTGAATTAAATTAAATTAAATTATATTATATTAAGTTAAATTAAATTGAATTAAATTAAATTAATTAATTAAACCAAATTAGATTTGATCAAATCATATTAAATTAGATTAAATTAAATTAAATTAAAAAAGTAAATTAAATTAAATTAAATTAAAGAAAATTAAATTAAATTAAATTGAATTAAATTAAATTAAATTAAATTAAATTAAATTAAATTAAATTAAATTAAATTAAATTAAATTAAATTAAATTAAATTAAATTAAATTAAATTAAATTAAATTAAATTAAATTAAATTAAATTAAATCAAAATAAATTAAACTAATTAAAATTAAATAAATTAAATCAAATTAAAGTAAATTAAATTGAATCAAATTAAACCGAACTAAATTATATTATACTAAACTAAATTACAATGAATTAAATTAAGTAAAATTGATCTAAATAATTGACAAAATAAAATAAATTAAGTAATTAAATTAAACTTAACTAACAAATTAAATTATATACCTTCAAATGCAGCTTACGTTGATAGAGACGCCAATGGACGTGAGCGTGCCGGTGCCGTACTGTCCGGCGATGTAGCTGCCAATGTTGTGAAAGGCCATGGCCAGGACGACGCAGAGAATGAGGGGCTTGCGAAACTGCCTCTCCGTCAGCAGGTGTCTGAATTGCACTTTCGACGCGCTAGCGGCCGCTTGCAACTGCTTCTCGTGATCGTATTGTGCCGCCAACTGGAACCACCAAGCTCCACCTTGGGCGGCGGACGCTTGCCCATTCACTGTAAGAGTAGCAGTGTGAGAATAAGTCGATTTTGGAACGGAATGGAACTTCGATATGGATAGAGACGCGGCCCAACCTCCCCTGTATCGCGACGCTGCCGCCTTGGCCTTCTCGTGTTGATGCCTTTCCAGGTAAAGAAACTTGGGCGAGTTATTGAAAATGCAGTAGCCGAAAGGAGTGAGAATCGCCATCGTTAGAGGGATCGCGAACATGTAGTGCCAGGAATCGCTGCGGCCGAAGAAGATGGGAATTGTGGAGACGGTTCCAAGGAAGCTCCACACAGCAACGCCCACGCTGGGCAACGCGATCCACTTGCCTGCGAGGGGTCAATAACTTGGTGTCGAGAAGCAGACACACGTGGTGGTCAGGCTACTGCGAATGTGTGAATCGTTTCAGTCTGTTCTCCCTTGTTGGTATACATACTGTAGTGCGGTAATCGTCGAGCACTCCTGCTTCGCAGCTGGTTTGTGCTGTCACCCAACTGCGCGTGTCGCTCACGCCGTCGCTCTACGCGGCCAAGTCGCGCTATTCACAGACACCGATGCTTCTTGTGTCACGCAGTCATCCCACGACCACAACAAGAGCCACCAACCTCTCTGCTCTGGCGATGTGGCGCATTCGGCCAGAATTGGCGTTGTCATGGCCGCGAATTGGTGCGAGACGCCGGCCATGAATCTTCCCAGCAGCAGCAGATAGGAGAGGGAGTAGCAGGCGCCCAGCAGCTGGCTGGCCGAGGCCACGAGGGAGAAGGCGGCCATGAAGACGAAGAAGGAGAGGCGGTGGCCCAGTCTATCGAAGGAGAGGCGGACGAGGGGGACGGCCAGCATGCGGCCCACCTTTATGGAGCTCTGGATCGCCCCGAAGCCCAGGCGCACCAGGCGCTCGTCGGAGGTCGAGTTGCGGTCCAGGTCGACGCCCCTGCGCAAATTGGTGAGCTGTCTACTATTTCTGTCGTTATTCTGTGTGTACTGCTTTGACCGCTTGTTATGTACTGTAGGTAAGGCCCGATTGCCAGTCATCGGTGATCACCTGATGCTGTTGAGATTCGCTCGGATCATGGCCAGCACGTTTGGCTCCACGTTGTTCAGGGCCGTGTTGTGAAAGGAGGTCGACTGGCAGAAGATCGTCAGCCATAGAGCCAGTAGAGGATACAACATCGCTCCCGCTACTCCTCTTGTATAGTTTCAGCAATTGCCTTCAACAACTGCGTGGACTTCTCCTCGATTCGTGCCAATTGGAAGATTGGACACGTTGTGAGTCAATGTGTGACATTTGACTGCTGTGTCGCTGAAGACAGGAAAGGGAAATGTTCTCTTCGCGACGGGACGACGACGTCCGCACCCTTGAACGCGCGCTGCCGACTACTACTTGAGTTGTTGAATCAACGCGGTTGAGCGAGAGAGCAAGTTCCAAGGCTCACGCGCTCCTGCGCAGCAGATTGGGTTTACGCCTTGTCTAATGTCGACGCACGACGGCGGACTTCTGCGCGCTGCCGTACAGTTGTAGTGCTCAACCGAATGACCAATAGTGTCCATTCTCCAGGATTCTGTGTCATTCTGGCCACACGGACATTATGGCCACAAGGTCATTCTGGTCACACGGACATTATGGCCACAAGGTCATTCTGGCCACACGGACATTATGGCCACAAGGTCATTCTGACCACACGGACATTATGGCCACACATGTGCGTCATTATGGCCAAACGGTGCGTGGTTATGGCCACAAGCTGCGTCATTATGGCCACACAACTACAACAATGCACCAAGAAGTAAAGGTGTAATAACTGTTATTATTTGCATAGAAAATTTGACGCCTGTTTGGTGCCTACCCACCTTAGAGAACGGCGGCCACACAACATCTTGAGCAACAGCCTGCTCGGCGTCCCTATTGGGAAGATAACACTTAACAATCTGGCAGAAGTCTGAATCTTTACAGCCACTCATGTGAAGTGTCGTCATCCCCATTGTGCTCCATGAATACCTATGTAACTTGGATACCAGTAATCCACGGTTAGTTGAGTTAAAAGTAAGAGTGTGCCATCAGAGGCCATACCACGTAGCCTAAGATGACCCACCAAGCGCCCGTTATCGTAGTCAGCGTGGCTGCGTGGCCAATATGACGCAGTGTGTGGCCAGAATGTCGCACAGGTGTGGGAATTATGTCCGTGTGGCCAGAATGACCCAGTACCTTCTCGAGGGGGATCGATCCTTCACGACTAAACAGTTATTAGACACAGACACAGTGAAACAGTTAGACTAATTATGGCCAAATCAAACATGGGTTGCGACAGGGAGGAAAGCGGTTCAAATACCTGGGCTGCGGAAACAGGAATACATTTGAGATGTGGTAGAAAGGAACTTCGGAACGTTTTGCCAGCTGCTACCAACCAATACCCTAATGTCGAGTCGGTGACAAGGCGAACGAGCTACGGAACGTATCTACCCTACATAGGAAGAGCCAATCACAGCACGATTGAATCTAGTCTCGGGGTGTCGTAAGTAGATGCACTACTACTAGTACAACGTGGCAGAGCTACACTAGTGATCGAGAATGCGCAGGTTGCCGGAGACGATCTTGTTCTCCAAGATGGTTCCGGGCGGAATGTCGATGCGGTCGCCGTGATTCGCGATGATGATCACCGTGCCCTGTGGACAGTACTTACAGTGTCTACTTCACACGACGACCGAGCGTCAATCTACAGTACTCCATTGCAATCCAACCTTGAGCGAGACCCGCTTGCCGAAGGTGACGTCCCCGGAGACGGTCAGGTGGTCGAGCTCTAGCAGATCGGGCATGGCCGCGAAGCGGCGCAGGAAGTCGTCCACCTGGAGGGAACAGGCACTGAGCCACAGTCTTCATGTCTATGTCGCGTTCTTCGTTCAGTTGCGTATTGCTGAGAGCGTTTGCGTATCTTAGGTGGTGACGAACGTGTCGAAGACCGTGAAGCTGTTCGCTGTCAAGTCGGAGCAGCTTCTGTCGACCAGTGGCGAAGCGTCCCAGGTCAGGAAGTTGAGTTAATAGTGAGTGTAGGTAGGTAGTGGAGTCGATCGTCTATTCGTTGCAGGTGATCGGCAACCCTTCTCCAGGGCAGAAGCTCAACGTGTCAGTGGTCAACTCTCTCGACCGCTTCCGCGTCGTCGTCTCGCGCCTTCTGGACGACTTGCTGTCCAAGCGTCCGCCGCTTCTGGGGGTGGGTGCCTGCCCTCTAGTTCTTGTCTACCGTATGCTGGCCTCCATTGTTGATTGAACGTCGGCTTAGTGTTCTTGATAAGACGTCCAATGGCTGAAAATGGCACATGTATACTTCTGAGTAACGGGCTGCGTAAGGATCGTAGAGAATATCGTCCGCAGGTCTAATTGGTAGATTCTCACGTGTCAGTTGAGCACTGTAACTGTAACCATCCGCTCATACTTCGCCGTCCGTACGCGCGCAGTTGTCTACCATCGCAGGCGAGCGAGGAGGAGGGCGCTGTGAGCGTGGAGGCGCTGGTAGAGTCCTGTGGCCAGCTATCGAGGCTGATGTCAATGGCGGTGGAGCCTCTGCTGCAGTCGATCGAGGACGCCGTGGGCGCCATCATCGAGACCATGCACCTCGAGGACTTCGCCATGGACGACGACGGTGCTTCCGCTGCTGGAGCGGCGTCGGGCGCCGACCAGCAGCAGCAGCAGCAGTGCTCCTCCTACATGCGCGAACTGCAGGTTAGACCATCTCTTCGTCGACTGGGTGCAACACACAACGATGAGCCGATCCGGGCGCTCGGTTTTCGCTGCTGCTTCAGTCGTTCGTCAGTCGCGTGTGGGCCGACCACCTGTCCAGCTTTCTCTGCAGGGACTTCGTTTACCAGCTGTCGACAGAAGTGGCCACCAAAAGTGAGTAATATCCGGATACTCGATTTGGAGGCCGAGCATGTCTTGGGTAGTGTTGCAGCCGCTAAGCAGTTCCTACTGCATGCGTCACTGGTGCGACCTCTGGGCGACGGCGGTCGACTTCGCTTGGCTGCTGACTTTGCTCAGGTGGAACTGGCCGTCAGCCCCCTTTGCCGCCGACTCGCCGACGACCTGGGTGGGGTTATCTGTTATCCGCTTCCTTGTCCACCTTACGGCTATATGTCGAATTCCAGGCGACGTCTACCTGACGCTTCGCGCCGTGCGCCCTCTCCTCTTCGAGGAGCCGTCGACGGTCGCTTCTCATCCGTCTGTGGGCAAGGAGGTGGGCGCTACTGTAGCGGGCAGGACATCACTGGCGCCCCCGCGCTTTCAACCTTTGCCGTTCTTTCCAGGTGCCCCACTGGCTGGCCGCCCACCTGTTGATCTCGTCGAGTCCTTCGGAGCTGCCGTCGGCTCACGAGTCTGTCGGCTGGAGCGTCGCCCGCTACGTCACCTGGTTCGAGGAGCAACAGGACGAGTTGGCACGCCTCCAGCTGCTCAAGGGCGCGCTCGAAGCCTACGCGCGCTCCGTGGAGGCCGAAGGACGCAGCCAGTACTGCCACACCTACCCGCTTCTCTTGGCCCTACTCAAGGACGGTTTGGCCGCCGCCGCCGCCTCATAGACGACACGCTTTCTTTGCCGTTGTTGATCCACTCCGTTGGTTGATGGCTGTTCGCAGCGTTTACTATCGCCCTCTGTGATACGTCCATTGTTTCTTTTGTGGTGCACCTATTTTGTTTGCCTCGGGAGTGGGAAGCGGCCGGCTTTGCCGTCATCTGTAGTGTCTTCGATTGCACGTATGATGACAAAAGCGTCGAAATAACTACTGTAGACTGTAGAGTGGGTCAAGGTTCTCCGCGATGACAGAAGCGACCGTCGCTTCAGCTTCGGCGCCTACTGAAGGCGAAGGGACTGCCAGTGACGAGGAATGGGAGACGACGACTCTGGTAGCTAATGGGTGACAAATGTACGACCGTCCTGTAACAAACCGCTTGCGCTTACAGGTGGTCGAGTTGCGCGACAACCAACCAGCCAACATCCACGACTTGATATCGGCAGGCGACGTGCGCTTGGTGCGCGCCGACACCGACGAGCCGCTCGTCCAAGTGGGCCGGTCGCTCTTCGTCGGACGCTGGCAGCAAACCATGGGTGAGGCACTATCCATCTACGGTATTTTGCGCACCAGTCAACATAGGTTCCTACCAGATTTGGTCCGGGGGGGGGGGTCAACTGAGGGTCGAGGGGGGGGGGTCATCCGGAACCGGATTCCGTTTCCGGATGGCCATTTTGAAAAGCTAGGGGGGTCTTTTACTGAAGAAAATTTGGCAGTTTTTGCTTCAAAAAGTGCAGAAAAACGTGTATTTTACTCATTTAGTACCGCAAACATACACACAAACGCCATTTACTAGCTTAAAAATGGTCAAAATACATATTAAAACAACAAAATTGCGCCGCAGGCGAAAATTTTTCGGCAATTTGGGGTCACTAGGGGAGGGGGGAGGGGGGTCGGTCTGGGATGGGAGTCCGGGGGGGGGGGTCGTCCGGAACCTCGTCCGTATCGGCCGACGGCCAGGGGGGGGGGGTAACCCCCCCCCCCCCCCCCCCAAAGGAACCTATGCCAGTCAACTTTGCCCCTTCGACAGGTAGCCACATGATCTTCGAAGAGAGTCGCGGCGAAGGCGAGGACGCCAATTCGAAGGCGGGCGTGCGTCTCGTCGGCTGTTCGGACGTCAAGCTGGTCGGTCACAAGGCCGTCGTCACGCAAAGAAGCGACGCGGAAGCACCAACAACAACAACGGGCGCACAGGAGGCAGGAAGCGCCGCGACTGGACCGGAACAAGAAACGCCAGCCGGCGCAAGCGCCAAATGATAACTCCACGACTGACGAACGCTGCATTGATTGTTGGGTTGATCTCTGCGACTTCCATAGTCGTTAGTGGTTGGCGAAGAATCGGGCTACTTGCTTGCTAAGTGGCAGACCCATTTTCTTGGACACATCCGCGGGATCGAAGGCCAGGTTGGAAAGCAGCTCATCTGCTTCTCCGTCGCTAGCGTTACGGTAGGCTTCCAGCAGACTCCTAAAGAAGTGAAATGAATGGGCGATAGGGCGAGAACATTCTTTTAACGCGAAGTTGCATACCTAATGCTAGTGAAGGTAGCAGAAATTTAAGTTGTATTGCAGGCGCAATAGACGGAGTGACGTACGCGAAAGTGCCGTGGGCGTGGGCTACAGCGCTCGCCTTGGGACCGGTCATCTTTGGAATGGCCATCATTTGACGGGCGAGAAGCTCGCGCGACTTCAACGGCTGACTCTTCAACGAGCTCTCTTGGAACTCTTGAAAAGTTGGCAGCCTCTTCGCCCCATCACACACACTCGACTCGGCGTCTTTCTGAAGGAAGAGCGCCCGTCAGTGGTCGGACTGACGACGTCACATGCTGCATCCACTGGCGTCTTCTCACGGTTCGAGGAGCCAAAGTTTGCCCTTGATAGAGACGCCGAATCTGGTCGGAGAGAAGTACCAGGTAGCGCGCCGTCTCCTGAGCGGACAGTGTGACCTTGACATAGAAATCCTCCTGCACCTGGGTGTTCAGCACCGCTTGCCACAGAGACTGAACAGTACGCCTACTATGTAACTCGTCTTCACTACCCAATATACGGTACGCAGCAGTATGGCGGACCTGCTCGGGTAGGCCGCACACCGCGGGATTGTAGTACTCGACCAGGTAGACCCTGTGCTCCAATCCGCAGTTGCGCAGTCGGAACTTCTGCTCCCGATAGCGTTCGGAGCGGATGCTGTGGGCCAGGTCGTCCAATCGTTTGCGCTCCACCACCACGTCCAGTAGCAGCTCTTCCTCAGCTTCCGGCGGAAGGCAGCTTACTGTGCCGGCAGAACTGCCCTTTCTCCGACGGGCCACCCACAGGTAGTCGCCCAGCTTCAAATGGCGCACCTCAACGCGCACTCCCAGCTGACGCACCTGGAGCGGCGCAGCACTCAGACGCGCAACACAACGATTGCTGAACAGTCAGAGGATTCGCCCACCCCTTCGACGACGTCGTTGAACTTGAGCTGCTCCTGTGTGTCCACCAGAAGCACTATGTCGAAGGAGCCCGGAGGCCAGAAGTCGCGCTCACAGTCCAAGCCCAATAGCGACCCTGGCTCCGGGTCGTCTTGTTCAATGGGCGAAGGAGGCGCTGGGAAGGGTTTCTCGTTCTGCTTTGGCCAATCGTCAGCTCCAGTTGTCGCCGAAGAGGGTTGATGAAGACCGTTCGCCACCCTCAGACGATCAAAGAACCGTCCACCAGTGGCGGGAGCCGGATTCGGAGGCGGGGAAGAGTCGACGCCGGTGGAACACTCGGCTTCCATCGACTGGCTGCTCTTTCCAGCGTTCTGTTGCTGACTGCGCTCCATCTCAGCCGTTCTGCGCTTCTTCTCGGTTATTCGCTTGCATGTCGTCAGGTTGACACGGCGGCCGCCGCTCGATGTGGCGCCGGCCGACGTCCCCTTCGAGCCCTTCATCAAGCCCTTGACGGCTTCCAATGTGGGATCGGAGCCTGCCACGACAGCGTGCGTATCTTTTAGATCGAATGACTATCAAGGGTATATTTAGCCTATTCGACCCTACCGTGTTCGCTGCGGTACTCGTCTAGGCTGTCGTCCAACATCTGAGCCAGTTTGGCGCCGAAGCCCTTCAAAGCTTTGGCCGCCTCCTTCCCAGACTTCAACTCCAGCGGGTACTTGTTGAGACTGTTGAGCGCCGTCTTGAAGGTGAACTTCTGCTTGCTGCCCTCCTTCTCGGCCGCCCGGGCGTACCAACAGCCCAGCTTCCACTTGAAGAACTCGTTCAGCGCGTACTTGGTGCGCACCGTCACCCGCTTCTCTCCGTCCGACATCGCGCTTCTGCTCAGACGAGTTTCTGCACTCGGATTCATTCGACATGTACTCTCCAGAAAACAACACCCTAGCAGAGACAGAGGAAGGCGCGCCGCCTATAGGAAGTCGTAAGGGTCGCTGTGCTGCAAACCGACCAGTGCACTGCTTCCGAGACCGACCGTGTACTTCGCCGAAGTACTGTATGTAAAGACAACATGATTTGGTTGACCACGAAAGACAGTCGTTGTCCCAAGGATCACTGCGATTTGCGACCGAACAGTGTGCGTATGGGCGCAATCCTGTGACAATCAAGCAACTAGAGGGTACTACGAAGCCTACTTCCAAATTAGACTGCAAGACGATAGACATAGAACGTAGAAACAGTAATAACACAACAATTACAACTACATCATCGCACTGCTGTAGAATTGACAAGGACGACGGACGGAACGACTGGTGGACGGCAGGAGGGAAGGGACTGGATACGGTACAATAACCAATCGATACAATTACGTTGTTCAAAGACGATAGATAGAATAGAGGCAAGGGAGAAGGGCTACGCTCCAACCTAAACTAGCTGGGCTCCCGTGCCAACACGCGCGTTTTCGCTGCGCAGTAGCGCCCTGTCATAAGAAATCCTGCGGCTATTCGTCCGCGCTTCTCGTCTTCGCCTTCTCGGCAGTGGCAGTGGAGGATGAGGAGGTGGCAGTGGAGGTGGTGTGGTGGTGTCGACTGGCGCTTCCCAGCTTGTCGGTGCAGTACTTGAGCACGTACTCGCGCGCCTTCTTCAGAACCGCCTTCCCAGGCTTCAGGTCGCCGCCGGCGCCCGCCACACGGCGCTCCTCCTTCTCCAGGATCGCGTGCGTCAACTGCAGCATGCGGTACCGGTACGGTACGATCCCGAATCGAAAGTGTGGCCTAAACGCTCACCTTGCGAACCATCTTCTTGAACTCCGCCTGGTCGGAGAACTTCTTGGCGGTGCGGAAAGGCTCCATGGTCTTGATGACATGCTTCGAGACTTCGGCCTTGAAACGCGAGCGCGCCTGCAACGGCAGCGCCCCCTGATTGACTACCCACAGACGTCGTGAAAGAGCGAGAAACGGCGTCTCAGACCTTCCGAGTCACTTCGCTCGAGGTATCCGCCGCCGCCGTTCTAGTGGTCGGCGAGGTCGTCGTCGGCTCGGGCGAAGGCTCCGGGGCGGCTGCGCTAGTGGTCGGCGCAAGAGGAGGGTCCCACTGTGTCGCTCTGAATACCGACGTCAGGGTTGCGTCGTATGACCAGACTTCCAGCCATCCAGCAAGGCGCTCACCGCGTCTGCTTGTGGTAGTAGTAGATGTTGCCTTCGGCGTCACGCGCCTGCGCCCAGCCGTCGGCCAGCTTCTCCGACGGCGGCGGAGGCATAGAGTAGGAGCTGCTGATGCGCCTTGAAAGCCAACGAATTATCAAACAACTTCGCCCTGGAAGGCGTCCAAATTCTAGACACTCACCTAGCGATGATGTCGTCCAAAGTTGTCGACGGATTCGCGTTGCTACTGGAAGAAGCCGCCATCTGGAACACAAGGGTGACGCTATTGCCCCGTGCGCGCTGTTGAAACTGGGCTGGCACACGATAAACGCCAACCAGTCAAATCAAGATTTGAAGCAGCACACATACTTGCAGCGGCGCCTGGTTCGGCGAAGCGTCGGCTTCGTCGGAAAGTTCCATGTCAGCTTCGCCGTTACCGCCACCCTCAGCCGACGTCTCCGGTTGGGCGGTCTGTCGACGAAGCAGCTCGATCTTCTGAAAATGCCTCGCACACTATCCTTAAGCATCAATCATTCTGCGAGCGATAGGCTGCAACTGAAACAGTTCCAGTGTTTGTGGTTGAGGCCAAATAGCGTGCGGAATGGAGCAGACGACCTTCTGTAGCTTGGCTATGCGCGCCTCGGTCGAGGGCCGTGTCGACGCCGAAGAGCTTCCTTCGAGCTCCGCTCGTCCGCCTTCCACCGTCGCGCCCGGTGGAGGAGGCGCGGGAGCGTCGTCGACTGCTTCCGAGGGAGCTGGCATGGGCGCCAGCGCCGAGGGAGTGACGGCCGGTCCCGTGGTGAAGGAAGCGCCACCGGTGGTCGTCGTGAAGTAGGGCTGCTCCTGCGGCTGCTCGCGCAGATGGGAGAGCACGGAGAGCACCTTCTCTCCCGCGGGAATCAGATCGGTCACCTCGACCGGCAGCCCGCTCAGGGCGTCCAGTTTGTAGTAGGGCACGCGAGACCAGTCAGACAACTGCACTGCCATCACCTGAACGAGCGAACAAGGTCATTGCTTTCGTATTCTTCCCATCTTCTCCGAAAGTGATACGCACCTCGTCCAAGCTGGCCTGCTTGACGAGCGAGCCGGTCGTGTACTCCTGCCACCAGAACTCGCAGGACAGCGGACAGCTCACGAGCAGAGCCGGCTTCGATTCCACCTGCAAGCATCGGCAAGACAGTTTGACGAGAAGGCGCGAGAGGCGACCAGCAGTCAACAAGGCAGCGGCAGCGCACCTTGCTTAGATCCATGGTCAAGTGAGGTTGATGAGGCAGAGGTACGGTAGGCTGCTGCTGTTGTTGGGGGAGCGGCGTCGCCACTGGGGTCGACTGGCATACGACCTCGTTCGTGGCTTCCACGGCGCTGCCTACATCCAAATACTGGCGCTGCATCAGCTCTGCTCGCTTGCCCGCTGCCGCCGTCTCGTTCGGGGTGGAACTGGAAGTAGCCATCGATCGCAGTCCTCCAACTTCTGACTGACCTCCGAGTGGGGGCACCAACGGTGTGAGACTGGCGCTGTGTTCGGACATCCTTCCTCGTTTCTGTTGGGGCGACACGTTGTCCAGCTGCTGTCCACCAGTCTTGGAGCGTCGCCGCGCCAACGCCGCCCTTCTGGCCGAAAGCACTTGCGAAGGCGACGGCAGCTGCAAATTCAGTGGACACTCAGAGGGCGACAGCCGCCTCCTCTGCAACCAACAGACAGAGACCTTCTGTCCCAGGGAGAGATCCACGCCGCGCTTGGTGGCGTCCGAAGAACTCCTGGGCGGCCGACTACGGACAGAGGGCAGTGCGCTTCGGAATTGCAAGGAATCTTCGTCTGAAAGTGAACCAGTCAGCACGCAAGAACCGGTCTTAACGAAGAGCAGGTGCAGCACCTTCCACGCGCTTCCCACCGGCCGCTGCGCGCTTCGGAATCTTCGCGATGCGTCTGTAGCCTTCCCACTTGTTGACCAGGCCGACGGCCTTCTCTACAAGGAGTCGCGTGGTCTCGGCCGTTTCTGGAGCAGCGGCAGAGATGGCCGGGAGATCCTGGATGGAGGCGGACGAAGAGTGAGACGACAGCGGCGTGGCCGCCGCTGAGGAAGCGGGCGAGCGGACTCCAAGCTGGCCCTTCGAGCCTCGCGCAACTGTGGACACCAGGTCGTCCAGCAGAAGACGCACAGCACCATACACGTCGGCGCCTTTGCCCTGGAAGAACGGCCAATTGCGCCGCCGCCTCGGCGTCGGCAGGGCACATCTTTCCACGGCGTTCCTCTACCTGGAGCGATTTCTGACTCAGCTTCGTGACGGCCTTGAGTAGGCGGCTGTCCTCGAGCAAGTTCTTCTTCAGGTGGAAGTTCTGCTGGGCCAAAAGGTCCAGGAGCTTTAGTCGAATCTGGGCCGTCTCGGCGGCGGTCAGGTTCTCCTCGTCGATCAGCCAGGTCCAGACGATCTGACAGCCGGAGAAGTTGAAGAAGGACGACTGCAGCTCCTCGCTCGACACCTGACGCCATCAACCATACGTAATCACTATTGACAGAGCTGAGCACCGGAGTAGGCAGAATGTACCCGTAGGACGTCGAGCAGAGCCATGCGGTTCTCGAAGTCGTCTCCGCGAATCATCAGGCGAAAGAGCTCGATGACGTCGTCCCGGTGCTTCAGCTTGCCCTGGCGCAGAAGCCGGTCGCGAATCTTGCACAACTGAAAGCCAAAACGATCCAGCGAATGTTACAGTACCGAGTAGTCTACGCAAATGCGTCGAAGTGTCAACCTGCGTGTCCTCCATAATCTCGCGTTTCGCCCTGCTTCTCTCTCGCGCTTCGCGCCCGGCGGCTTCTGTGTCCTCCGACGATGTGGAAGGGGTAGAGGAGGGCGGCGACTGCTCGGCGCCTCCGATGAAGCCTCGGCAAGCGGCCGTTCCGCACAAACAGCGCTGCGCCTCGCGCCTGTTTATGGGTACGTTCGAGGTGCCGCGACACAGGACCACGCCAGCGGAGAAAAAAGAGGGTACCCGAATCTCTCGAATTGGTAGTCGAAGGTGACCTCCTCTCCGGCGCCGATATCGCGCAGCGCGAAGAAGCCGATGCGCAACTGCCGACTAATCGTCCACTGAATAGACGCGCGCGCGTGTACCGAATGAGCTGGACAAAAGCACAATCCATCCAATCGACCTTCTCGGTGCAGGCGTTGGGCATGCACGAGTGGTTGATGAAGCGCGATCGGTTGCCCATTTCGGTGGCGTCGATGACGCCGCTGGCCCTGTCCAAGGCCATGAAGTAGTGGTGCCGGTGCTCGGGATCCTTGGCGTACCGCCGACGCCGACGACCGAACCGCTCCGCGTCCAGCACTTCGCCCACGTACTCGATTATGAAGCTGCCCCTGCAGAGAACGCCACTTGCTCGACTAACTCTTCGAAGTCGCTCACGTAGACGCAACGCAACGCACTCTGTTATAGGGTCCACAGCTCGCAAGCCGAAACCTTTCTCTCCCGTATAGAATGGCTCCACGTTGGCATACTCCATCTGAACGCGCGGTACTCCTGTCGTGTAATAGGACGACATTCAGACAAGTCATTCAACACCGGTTGCGCACCTTCTGGAAGCGTTTGTTCGTGCACCACTCCCCAGTAGGGCAACGAGATCCGCTGAAACGCAAAGTTACCTCCAATGCGGATCTACCTTGGGTTACACAGGAAGTAGAAATCGCAATCCCGTCGACTCACCACTCCATCTTCATCATGCGATTCATGCAGTCTTCGCCACATCCGCCGGCACCGTCCCTCTCTTCTTCTTCGGTTAGGGAGCAGAGACATCGGAAGCTCTTATCCTTCTTGTCGCGCCTAGAATAACAGTCATCAGTCAGACGACAATACTGGGACGACGGCTCGTTGTGAGAACATTCGCGGCAAAGCGCAGATTGGAAACACCCACCGAAGATCTCCGTCAACATAGACGTTGCTGGAGACGTGCTTGTACTTCGGCAGCTGCTCATCTGTACAGCCAGCCGAGTCAGAATCTGGTAGTGCAACTGTGGCTGAGACTGCGTGGGCAGCATCGTCGATCATCTCGTTGGCTGCTGATGCTGCGCTGCCACAGCCTTCGACGGCTTCTTCACTGGCTTTCTCCTTCTCCCAGCGATCTCTCAGAGCTTTCTTCAGCACCATGCGGATTCTATTGTACAATTACTCCTAACTCCTGATATCTGTCTGCCTATATGTGCCACCGTCGGCCGTCGCCTTTCATATCATATCCTGCAACCAAAATACTACCGAAGATAGTAGAACAAGCAAATGATCGCAGCTTCTTCAAACTCGATTCACAGTGGAGCGATTACAGCGCCAAATGTAAACGGTTGCCACCTGCGAAGCCCGACTTGCGCAAGTATACTCTTCATCGCCACGTCGTCCTCGCCGAATTCGAGTCAAATAATTTTTATCCCTGGAAGACAACTGTGGGTGGATTTGTGCGTGCGGCGGGTCGTTGTTGTGTGATACCGTGTCCGCGACTGGTATCGTAATAAACTTGAAAAGATTTCGAACTGATCAATTCAAATGTTTGAACTTGTCATAAACGATCGTCAGTAGGATAGGGGGGGTATGAACAATGGCAATGGCAATGGCAATGGCAATGGCACTGGGGGTATGAACAATGGCATTAATGGCAATGGCACTAAAAATTTTTTACAAATTTTACTTTTCGTTCCTCTATCGAACTGTCATAGTGGCATTTCTCTCCGATCGCTATTTTGCTACTTGGCCATTGCTACTGATCTGCAGCCCCCATCTGCGCTGGATGACTAATAGGCAAATGCGGAATGTGATTGCGGCTGGGATACTGTAGTCGTCGCGAGACACTCATTGGTTCGACCTGCGAAGCTCGTATACCTCTGATACGCGTACGATAAAGCACTCTACCTTGTTTCTTCCAAAATAGATTACAACCGATTGAGCTGAAATTTTGTGCAGAGGTAGAAAATGC
>JASAMZ010007775.1:0-29372 GCA_030248115.1 Linhomoeus sp. GSCO2_2 | reverse complement strand
GCAATACATTGGTCTACTGTTCATCTACTTCGTTCAGTTACGTATGCCTCTACCTATGTACCTTCTACACTGCAGTTCTGATGCAAACTGTAGCCTGCAAGTACGTACCTCCAACTGCATATATAATATTCCATACTGCGCATTGCCAAGCACAACAAATCTGTTAGCAGTCTTATTGCCTCCTCCTTCAGCCATGACTTGTATGGCCCTCCAGCCCCTCCAGTCTCAGTGCTGCAGAGGCGCTTCATCATTGGATTCAGCATGCAAATGGTGTAGATGTCCCTTCCTGGATAGATGGAGAACTCGTGGACCAGCATGTGCCTGGAACTTGGAGTATCTAATTTGGAATGTGCAGTTTTCAAAGACTGAACAGCAGCAGCAGATTGTCTGAGAAAACTACACGGTGTTCAAAGGCAGCCTAGCGTATTTGAGCAATCCAGATGTGTAGGCTTGGTTACATATGTAGCTCCTAATTGAGGTACCTAATACATTACAAGAGCTTGCATGACCAAACAAGTGTCAGGTGAGTTTGCCGCTTTTTATGCACGAAACAACTCATTTGTATGTACCATGCGTGGGCTCTTGTGCACAAACGCACCCCAAAACATCATTACCCACCAGAGTACATATTGTACAGTACTTGCGTCTAGTCCTTTGCAAAGAACCTTCTACAACAGTCTATTTGTCCTCAAATCAGCGTACATTCTTTCTCCTCTGTAGTAGACCCTCTCTGCGCCTCCTGGCTTGACCAGCATCCCATCCTGTACTTGGGTCGCCTCCCTTTTCGACTTAAACGATAGTAAATCGGTTACAGCAGTGTGTAGCGCTCCAGCCTCTTTCATCTTCCAGTTGACAAAATCTCTCAGATGCTCCATTTGGTGAGGTGCCTTTCCCTGGATGGCCCACTGAAGCTCGTTGGTCATGTTGTAGCCTCTGAAATAGGCGGAGGTGAATGAATGCATTTGGGTTAAATAGGACAAAATGCAACAGGAATGCCGCATGTGGGTTATGCAGGATAGTATCTCCATTTAACGAACTGGCCTAAAGACTCGCGGTGTTGTCTACATTGCATAAATAGGCCTAAAGAGGCGGCAAAGAAACGGGGGCGCAGTCGCAACTGCGTCATCGATTTTCCGAATCTTTGAAACGAAAAACGTCATGAAATTGAATTCGATTTGATACTTGGTCTTTGTAGAGATTGGTTTCTGTCTTATATGGTCTCAGTCTCACACAGTTTTGTGAACTCCCATTAGAGCGTCTGCGGCGAGACTTTCAGTACAGAGTTATCAAGTGACCTTTGAGTTTGGGGTGCCGTGTAATTCATTGGCAATGCTTCTGTTCCACTCACAGCTTCATCCTCACGAAGATGCGCAGGACCTCGCGATTGAACTGGTGCTTCTGTTGGCGGGCGGCGCTGGCGAAGGCGTCCACGTGGTCCCTGAAAGCAGTGGTGATCAGGGATGACCATAGAAACTAAATTAGTTTCAGTTTCAGTATCAGTACCTATGAGTTTTCATTGTAGTTTCAGTATCAGTTTCAGTTTCAGTAAAAATTTCTTTTGAGTTTCAGTTTCAGTTGCTGAAACTGAGTTTCAGTGTTATGATGCTCGTGTAAGTGGTGCATACATGCCATTTTGCTTACAAGTGTTGCAGAGTTGCGGATTAATAAGGTGCATTTCGAGCTATTTCGTCATAATCAACAAGCAGTGTGTCAAATTAACTTACCTAGGACGAGCAAGAATACACATTAAATATTGAATTTGACGCTAAAACTAGTTTCGCTAGTGTGTACTGAAACTAGTTGCAGTATTGCACTAATGCTGATTCATTTTGTAGAGTTTCAGTTTCAGTTTCTGTTTCAGTTTAAATACGGCTGACCAGTCTAGTTTCAGTTTCAGTTTCAATATCAGTATATTTATTGAAACTGAAACTGAAACTAGTTTCGGTTTCTATGGTCACCCCTGGTGGTGATACATTGTCGTATAGCTGTTTGTGCTTGTTCAATAAAACGCAATGAAAAGGAATTGAATGAAACGTTGCCTGAAGGCTGGCAGCAGCTGGTAGGTCTCGGTGTCTCGGACGTCGTTGATCATCTGCTGCAGTAGACGGTAGGCCTCCTGTTTCTGCAGCACTTCCTAGTAGGGGCGTGCTTGCACAACCGACAGGCTAGAGTACACGCTGTCTGTGCAATATCAGTTGTGGTAGCGTGTGGTTTTGACTTACAGTGTGGACATTTAGAAGTGCTTTGTTTACAGAACTTTGCGTGATTGCTAGCGCTGAAGCTTCACGGCAAGTTACACCCCACTACGAAAACCAGCTTTCAGTGGTTTCCAAATGGTTGATGAAGTACTAATTGTGTATACTGGGAGCTACAGTCCTCATCGCAAACTAGTTCAGAAGTGGACCCAGTTGAAGCCAGCAACTCCCAAAGAATTCCAAGTGTGTGCCATGAGTTTCAAACACAAAACCACGATGAAGAAGACATTCAAATAACAGGCAGTCAGCCGATTTGCGAGCACGCCCCTGAAGCAGCGAGCGCTGGAGCTCGCTCGCTTTTCTTTCTGAGGCCCCTTTGACAAAATAGGTGATTGGTGTGAGAAACACGGTGATTGGGACCGCCGTGGTCTGATCGATCATCTGAAAGTGGTATGTCTTCTCGTGAAATTTTGAAATTCACAGATTAGAGTTATCGCCTCTTCTATTCGGCCTTAGGGGAAGGAAGTATTGGTTTGGGTGTTATGGTGGTGGTGGTAGGGGAGAGGGGATTGAGGAAGGATAGTGGTTTGATAGTGTTGACCCCTGGTTTCACACTTGCTTCTATATTCCTTATATTAATTTCGTACGTACGACTCACCCTCCCCCCCCCTCCCCCCCCCCCCCTCCTCCGTCACACCCGCCCACTCTAAGCTATATAGGTAACTGCATTTCTCCCTCCCCCCCCCAATTTCTCTCATACCCTTATTTTATCATAACAGTCCGAGCAAAAGACTCAGAGTAAAACTTTTATGCTTTGAGTGAATTAGAGAGTCGAGTTGCAACTGTGTGACGTCGCTCAAGACACAAATAGTCGTGACTCCTAACCTGCGGCAGTCGTCGGTAGATGTCGATGGCCTCTTTTTCACTAGTTGGGCCCGGGATTTTGACGTCCGAATTGAAACTGGCCTTGAACACGACTGCCCTCTTGCCGCCGTCTTTAGTGGTGTTGGTGATGTTCGTTGGGACTTAAGTGGGTGGCAATGGTGTTGCGGCATTGCGATAGCAAAGTAATCTTACATTTTGTATACGTTAAGGTGACTGGTTAAGTGGGTGATTCTATTACAAGGTACTCCCCTTTCCAATTAGCCCTACCCTCCAATAGTATAGTACCCCTCTAAGAGGAAGGCCGAAATGTGTGCAACTCGAGCATATTGCATGTTAGTCATTGGTCAAGACAGTTTGTTGAGTTGACGTTAGCCACAGTAATCAATGCTGGACGAAATGGATTGTGAACCCTTCTTTCAAACAGTTTACCAGCTGCCAATTTCTGTGCGCGAGTTCCACTCACCTACAATTTTAAGTTGCTGTTTGTCTCCTACCTCAATACCGTGACCCTAATTTTAGCAAACCAGCTCTAGTGATCAATCACTTCACTCTCCACTCTTCACACCCCAAACAAACTCACAGATGTCCGCCATTCCATGGACGATTTTGGCGTCCTTGACCTGACCATTGGCCGTTTGTATGGTGGTATTAACAACTTCCATAGCGGCATCCCGATTGCTGTCCAAAGCAACGAAAGCCTTGGCCCCATACAGGATGCGTGTGACGACGTGTGTTGCCTCCTCGAGCATGCCACTGTAATTTGATATTGCAGTTACAGCGACTCATAGTGCAGTGTCCCAAGCTATAAGCAATTATCTGAACGGTTCGACTTATTACTTTTCTACTGAGTTGAAGAGGACTAAAGAATGCTTGCGCATGAGTCTACAAGGCGTGTCCGAGGTATCAACGAGCTTGGCACAAAAGCTTTGCCTGATGTTTGTTCTGTATGTTTCTGTTTGCCTGTTCTGCAGTGTAACTAAGCATGTCCTGTCAAACCGACGAACTCGATGACGCTCAGTAACGTCTCGATCGATGCCCGTTTCTGTTGTCAAATTTAGAATATCGAGACTCGCCGTCCTCTGATTCCACTGTCACTGTTTCGTCTTCGTCCGTTTGAATGTTTGTCATTTGCCACCCCCCCCCCCCCCCCCTCCTACCCCCTCCGTCCCCCTCCCCCTGTCATGGCAATACCTAGGCAATCGCATTAAACATAACAAATTTCACGATCCGCCAATTTCTCTCGGTTTGCGTGCTATGTAGGGCTAGAACGGTGTATTGCACTTGCTGACTTCAGCAGTCCGTTTCATAGGTACTAAAATATGCTGAGAGCATCTATAGTTTGCCAACAAAGCGTACACAATATCACAAAACGGGGCCAAGCTAGTTTTCTCTCCGTTCGGAACGGAGAACGGAGAATGGTTCAATACGCTGTTTTATCTGAAGCTGACTCCTGGGCATTTTTGGAGCACCCAACAACGATATTTCAAGTACAGTATATGGGCAATAGCTGATGTCAGTGCGCCAATACAATGCGGCTAACGCTGTGCATATCTACATACCAGACATTGTCGAGCCGATGAAGAAACATTCTAGCCTGACCTGAAAGCTGAAGTGAACTGGGCATCATTGTTTTCCCGCTATTGAATGTTCACAATCGCTGGTGGCAGATCGTCTCATCGCAAAGTGGCAATCGCACCAATGCGTAACAAAGGGTGTCGAACAGCCGAGGAAAGGGGCACTGGTTGGCTATGGGACTACATTGTCAGATTGTCGCGTGGACAAGCTTTGTGGCACGAACTCACGTGCTCGCTGCCCGGCTATTTTATTTAGTGTGTGGCGTGAGCAACTTCATCCCTATCGAACATTTCGCGATTCCGCGATGACAGGACTGTATGACTGTTGCAGCGACAGGACTGTATGACTGTTGCAGCGACAGGACTGTATGACTGTTGCAGCGACAGGACTGTATGACTGTTGCAGCGACAGGACTGTATGACTGTTGCAGCGACAGGACTGTATGACTGTTGCAGCGACAGGACTGTATGACTGTTGCAGCGACAGGACTGTATGACTGTTGCAGCGACAGGACTGTATGACTGTTGCAGCGACAGGACTGTATGACTGTTGCAGCGACAGGACTGTATGACTGTTGCAGCGACAGGACTGTATGACTGTTGCAGCGACAGGACTGTATGACTGTTGCAGCGACAGGACTGTATGACTGTTGCAGCGACAGGACTGTATGGCTGTTGCAGCGACAGGACTGTATGACTGTTGCAGCGACAGGACTGTATGACTGTTGCAGCGACAGGACTGTATGACTGTTGCAGAGACAGGACTGTATGACGGTTGCAGCGACAGGACTGTATTACTGTTGCAGCGACAGGACTGTATGACTGTTGCAGCGACAGGACTGTCTGACTCTGGCATCGACACGACTGTATGACTCTTGCAGCGACAGGACTGTATGACTGTTGCAGCGACAGGACTGTATGACTGTTGCAGCGACAGGACTGTATGACTGTTGCAGCGACAGGACTGTATGACTGTTGCAGCGACAGGACTGTATGACTGTTGCCAGCGACAGGACTGTATGGCTGTTGCAGCGACAGGACTGTATGACTGTTGCAGCGACAGGACTGTATGACTGTTGCAGCGACAGGACTGTATGACTGTTGCAGCGACAGGACTGTATGACTGTTGCAGCGACAGGACTGTATGACTGTTGCAGCGACAGGACTGTATGACTGTTGCAGCGACAGGACTGTATGACTGTTGCAGCGACAGGACTGTATGACTGTTGCAGCGACAGGACTGTATGACTGTTGCAGCGACAGGACTGTATGACTGTTGCAGCGACAGGACTGTATGACTGTTGCAGCGACAGGACTGTATGACTGTTGCAGCGACAGGACTGTATGACTGTTGCAGCGACAGGACTGTATGACTGTTGCAGCGACAGGACTGTATGACTGTTGCAGCGACAGGACTGTATGACTGTTGCAGCGACAGGACTGTATGACTGTTGCAGCGACAGGACTGTATGACTGTTGCAGCGACAGGACTGTATGACTGTTGCAGCGACAGGACTGTATGACTGTTGCAGCGACAGGACTGTATGACTGTTGCAGCGACAGGACTGTATGACTGTTGCAGCGACAGGACTGTATGACTGTTGCAGCGACAGGACTGTATGACTGTTGCAGCGACAGGACTTTATGACTGTTGCTGCGACAGGAGTGTATGACTGTTGCTGCGACAGGACTGTATGACTGTTGCAGCGACAGGACTGTATGACTGTTGCAGCGACAGGACTGTATGACTGTTGCAGCGACAGGACTGTATGACTGTTGCAGCGACAGGACTGTATGACTGTTGCAGCGACAGGACTGTATGACTGTTGCAGCGACAGGACTGTATGACTGTTGCAGCGACAGGACTGTATGACTGTTGCAGCGTTGGCAAGAAAGCCACACCCTACAGTTCTTCTGCCTGGTTGGCTGAAGAATTTGTTGGTTGCCGGGTGGCCTGATGAGAACAATACCATACCTTTTCGAGGCGACAGTCTGACTGTGAACTTCTGATGCTTAACAAGTGAATAGTGACAAAAAACTGGCCAATCCTTTTCCAACTGTGGAGTGTAGTGCGTCAGCTGCTGAAGTACGGCGAACTGATGGATGCCTGCAAATGCCGAGGAGCATATCGAATACTGGGACTGCCCAGCGGACTGGCGCAGCTACATACATACTGCATCCTGTTTCATTGAGGACATCAGTGTTGAAACGAGCAGACCACAATGTCGGATTCGCCGACTCTCCACCTCCCGCACCATACCCCCTCCCGCTCTAGTCTCTACAACCCACTGGCTTAGCTGGATCCTATCTACCAAGTATAGCGTGATGAAGTGACTGTTTGAGCGAAAGGAGCACAGCAAGAGGCAGTCAGCGGCGCCAAAACACGCATTGCAATGCCCCCCCCCCCCCCCCACCAACTAAAAGAGGCGCTGTCAGTGGTGCAGCCGCGAATGCGAACTGTTTCACTGAACGCGCACGTGAAAGATATCTCTGCTTTCTTTCGTACGTTCTGCAATCCTTTGCTGAATATTTATGTCAGCTTACAGCTTCTAAAGTCAATAATAGGCTGCTTTGGCAAAGTGTATGACAATCGCTACACTGCCCGCTTGATTTTGCGCTATAAGCAAGACAGACAGACAACACATCACAGCATTCGGCAACACATTTGACGTTGTTTCAGAGGCTCCAATACAGGTGCAACCTACAACACTATTGCTGCAATCTACAGCTACCGTATACCTGTCCACAATCCAGTCGTATCTCTCCGGTTTGATGGTGGAGATGCCGTCCATTGTCAGCTCGGCCCAATGGGTCTGCTGCTCCATGTAGAGGGTTAGGCGCAGATCCTTGGTGCGCGTCTGACCGTTGAAGATGAAGCTGAGGGCTCCCGTTGGTTGAGTCTGAAAGTGGGCGTGCAGAAGCCCCTGCAAGAGAGCGCCCTAATGTGCAATCGTGAACTTGGGGTGTCGAAACGTTTTGAATCGCAAATTATTGCTAATAAATGGCTATCGATAAAGGATTGCGCAGCAAGAAGCCGCGTAAGCCATTAATAGAACGAGTATGTTGTACGCAAAGACGTATTTTATCAAGAAAATGTAATGGTTTAGACAGTTAGTAGGAAATTACCCCCCCCCCCCGTTCCTGCAGATAAGTGCCTTAGGAATGGGATCACAGTGGAGATAAATGTTCACTGCAAGTGTGCACCGACTACCCGTATGTATGTGTATACTGTAGATACCAGCTCTATTCTGCAGTTGTCTTGCCAATGTTGCCACAACCTGTTTGTCAGCCATGGCCGGAGCCGTGTGGTCGTCTTCTATGCCTATGCCGAGCAGCGATCGCGAATCGTCCCCCGCATGTTGACCCATGATTCGGGATACTGTTTTGGGACAGGTCTCGCGACGACGGAAGCGCAGAAGCTCCGAGTCGTTCCTGAAAGTTGTCGTACGTAAGAGGAAGACAGCTTAATCAAAGGAGACTCTGTCATCTCCAGCAATAATTGAGTGATGTCTCATAATGAATTCATTGAAAAGCTTCATTATTCTATTTATTATCATGATTATCGTAATTATCATAAATCTTTATTATTGATCTATGTGCGGCATTTGACTAATGACGACGATGCCAAGTTGTACAAACACACCAAAATCTCACTCCGGCCAGCACCACTCTTCCACTTCTAACGTCATAGAAATCCCCCAATTGGTACAGTTGACTCAAGGCTGGAACAACCACTGTCTTCCCTTTGCCCCTTACATTCCCGATGCTGCCTCCTTGCTGGAAGGATGGTTGGGGTAAGAGTAGAGGGAGGAAACCTGAAGAGGGTGGGGTACTGTTGATTTTGATATTGTGACGGCGGCAACCGTGGGACTGTTTTGTAGCAAGTCCTGTATGCTGACCTGTGAGCAGAACCGAGTTTGTGAAGGTGGCCATAGCCACTCGTTTTGGCAGCAGACACAAGAACAGGATTCTCAATCGTTGTCAACTTCGGAGAAAAGCCTTTCAAGAATTTGTTCTCCTGTTCGTGTGTTGAATGCACTTCGTTGGCGGCAGATTTCTCAGCAAGACGCGACAACGTTCCATCTGGTACAACTCCGCCCGCTGAATATGCGTGTACGTGATGCTATGCCTTCATTGAAAGTCGCGACGCGAGCAGTTCTGCAAGACGCGAGCAGCCAGGAACTGCATCGCTCGCCGCAGGTACGAATTGTAGCAGTAACGAAGCTAATACGAGATGCAACAGAAAGCAGTTAACGAATTGGGTTGGGCTCGTACAGCGCGCGCATGCACGCACGCACGCGCGCACGCACGCACGCACGCACGTACGCACGCACGCACGCACGTACGCACGCACGCACGCACGCACGCACGCACGCACGCCACGCACGCACGCACGCACGCACGCACGCACGCACGCACGCACGCACGCACGCACGCACGCACGCACGCACGCACGCACGCACGCACGCACGCACGCACGCACGCACGCACGCACGCACGCACGCACGCACGCACGCACGCACGCACGCACGCACGCACGCACGCACGACCCCGCCCCTCGCGGAAAGAGAGAGAGAGAAAAAAAAAAAAAAATGTCAGCCCGTTCGCCAGCCGAACTTTCATGGGGTGTCGCGAACCTAGCCAGGCCAAACGAAAAGGCTCTCATTACCACCAACCGCAACAGAGATCTCCAGCACGCGACACAACACTAGACATGACAGTTTTAGTTCTGGAACAGACAGACAATAGCCAGCTCTTCAACTGTCTCGAGAAGAGCTCCGTAAACAACACGTGACACAGTAGCCCGAAGAAGCTGTTGATGTCGCTGGTCACGTTGATCGCCGGCTCTGAGAACTGCAGCAGGAGCGTCACGGATCGGGCTATCGGCGATCTAGAATTAAAGTTGGTAACATTTTCATAATTTATGTAAAGTGTCCTTGCATCTACATTACTATGCCAAAGAGGCCTTTTGTCTGTCCGTCCGTCTGAGTACGCTTGCCTCCCTAGCACTTCGCCACGCAACGGTTCAGCACGCGCTTGCCTCGCTAGCACTTCGCCACGCGACGCTTCAGCACGCACGCGCCAGGAAGCCAGCAGGACGCCAGCGGCGTCCCGCAGAGAAGCTCGCTCGCTTCAATCGATCGACTACAGAAAATCAATCGCTGCACGCCCAGCGTGGCTTGTTGTTGCCTGTCTTAAACGCAGGCTTTGCCTGAACAGTACGGCAATGCACGGTAGCAGAGCCTTGCAAAAGCGAACAGTGCGGCAGTGCGCGGTACAGCACAGAACCTTGCAATGTGCTATCGCAACAGAGCCGAACAGTACGACAATGCTGGCGCAGGCAATTCTAGCCGCTTCAGCGACTATTTTGCTTGCAACAGGACAGATCTTGCAACAGGACAATCGGCCCGCTCTCTAGCATTTGTTTTGCGCGCCGCTTTGTACGGCGCGTTCGCGAGGCAGTCAGCGCCATTAGCTTGCAACAGGACAGACTTTCTGCAACAGGATCGTCGCGCGAGGCGACCAGCGCCGTTGGCTCGCAACAGGACAGAGCTTTGCAACAGGACAGATTTTGCAACAGGACAAATCTTGCAACAGTACAGATCTTGCAACGGGAAAATCTGCCCGCTTTCTATCATTTGTTTGCCCGGCGCTTTGTACGGCACGTTCGCGAGGCAGTCAGCGCTGTTGGCTTGCAACAGGACAGACTTTCTGCAACAGGACAAATGTTGCAAAAGGACAAATCTTGCAACAGGACAGACCCTGCAGCAGGACAGATCTTGCAACAGGACAGACCCTGCAACAGGACAGATCTTGCAACAGGGCAGATCTTACAACAGGACAGATTTTACAACAGGACAAATTTTGCAACAGGACAAATATTGCAACAGGATGGTCGCGCAAGGCGACCAGCGCCATTGGCTCGCAACAGGACAGACCTTCTGCAACAGGACAGATTTTGCAACAGTACACATCTTGCAACAGGACAGGTCGTGCAACAGGACAGACCTTGCAACAGGACAGATTTTGCAACAGGACAAATCTTGCAACAGGACAAATCTTGCAACAGGACAGACCTTCTGCAACAGGACAGATTTTGCAACAGTACACATCTTGCAACAGGACACATCGTGCAACAGGACAGACCTTGCAACAGGACAGATTTTGCAACAGGACAAATCTTGCAACAGGACAGATTTTGCAACAGGACAGATCTTGCAACAGTACAGATTTTGCAACAGGACAAATCTTGCACCAACAAGAGACCCTTCAACAGGACAAATCTTGCAACAGGTCAGACCTTGACAATGAACAGGACGGACGTTGCGGCGCGCGTGCGAGCCGACCAGCGCCGTTGGCTCACAACAGGACAGACCTTGCAACGGACAGACCTTGAACAGGACAGATCATGCAACAGGACATTACGGCCATTGACGACTACATTCCATGCTATTCAGATCTCAGGAATTCTTCTGCAACAGGAAGGAACGGCTAGTTTGTACATATTCCTACAAACAGGTATACAAAATTTAAATTGCGAAATACACATTGACAACAAGAACAAGGCAATAACAAACTTCACAGCTTTATAGTATTCAAGCTTGTCGCAGCGGCGTTGTAAGAGGCACACCAAATTCTGAAAGACCTAATGCCTCAGTACAGCGCTGGAAATAATTTACGACAACCTCCATCTTGACATATCATTTTATAGGGTTCAAATAGTTTGAAATACGGTAGACAATTACAGTATGCAAAGCATAGCATACAAAGAAGAACTCTTTACAAATAGTTTTGCGCGTAGACTTAATCCAAAATACATTTTGATTGCACTGTAGGAAACGTGCAAAAAACTGTAAAAATAATTTTTGAACTATTGCCGTACCTCGCATATGCCTGCCACAGCAGTTCAAACACACTGGAATGCTTGGCGAGGAGCAACAGTAATTCACTGAGGAAATTCATGGAGCCAAAGGTTATGAAAACGCTGACGCACAGCAGATTCAACCCCACAGTGCCCACGAGCAAGCCCAAGTGCCTTCTAAGGGCGGCGCGTCGTTTGGCCAACTCGGCTTCGGTCAATCCCAGACCGTCGCCACGAGAAAACTCGGCATATCTCCTGCGTATTATGCGCGAATAATGGACCTGGCCGGCGAACAGAGCTATCAGTATCGCTGTGAGAAAGTAGTGTGGCGAGAGGCTGAAGAAATCGTGCTTGAGAAGATCCGCGAATACGAAGGTGAATATAAACGACGTGGCGTAGAATGAGATGAGAATAGCGAAGAATACAACTAGTAAACACATGGTCTTCTCTCTGCCCTACAGTCCTGGTCCTCCCTTGTTCATCTTCATGAGAGCGCGTTCCTTGGCCAAGCGGAGCACGACCAGCTGGTTGAGACTGGTGCAGGGGTAGAGCTAGAGGGTCTTGTAGAGACGGCCCAGCCCTAGCCTGCCCCCCGTCCAGAAAGGACAACCTCCCAGCGAGGCGCTCAGAGCGTGTTTCCAGTTAGTGGACTCGACTAGGCCAGTGGCACTGTTCACGAGCATCGGTGGCCGCTTCCAGCAGGTGGACAGGTTCGGTTGGCCGCTTCATGCTTCAGGCAGTGACCGAGCGTAGGTGTAAATCCGGTGCCTACCTCCCCTCCCTCCTCCTCTCCCCTCACACGCACGCACGCGCGCGCGCACGCACGCACGCACGCACGCACGCACGCACGCACGCGCACGCGCGCACGCGCGCACGCACACACACACACACACACACACACACACACACACACACACACACACACACACACACACACACACACACACACACACACACACGCCGCCGCCGCACGCGCGCACACACACACGCACGCACGCACGCACATCACGCACGGTTACGGGGGTCCCCACACCAGCACCTACCCCCCCGCCCCAATTGGCCGGTTGGCGAATACGCTTATGTTCCGGACGATTAGCGCCGACAGTGCGCCGCCCATCATGCCCCAGCGGGCTGAACGCCGTTATACTTGAGGATATGGAGCATCCGGAATCTTCGGCGTTGTATGAAACCGGCTGGATGATTTCCGCTGGTCCTGCGGACAGCCCTCTTCGATTCCATCCAGTAAGTCTTTGAGGCGCTTAAACCCTAACAGAGAGTGACGGCTGCTGGAGAAATGAGCAGCTTTTCAATGCCAGCCGACAGTATACGTATGCCGGAGGTTCGGAAATAGCTCTCGAGCAAAGGCGCTGAAATAACGCCATATCGTCAGATCTTTTCTTCAACACCTTCTTGTAGCAGGGTGACCAGGAAGAATTCGTTTTAAGTTTTAGTTTCAATATCAGTTATGGCTCCTTCCGCGTTTCCGTTATTGAAAAGCCAGATTATCACAAAAATCTACTTAAACAGTGTTCACATGCTAAAATGTGTTTTACAAATCCATAACCAGACGTTATCTTTATACCACAAAACAATTTGCACCCAAACATGCAAAAATGTATGACTTGATAAGAAATCTGGTGGAAATTTTATGTAAATACACTGAGAGTAAATTTCATTATTAAATATTTAACTAAAACTATTCCGCTATTTTCAGTTTTAGTTTCAGTACAGTTATGACATCCATGGCAGTTTCAATTTCAGTGTCTGAGCTGCAGACAGTACGTTCTCTTTGGCCACCCTGCTTTGTAGTCGCTGGAGACGACGCCGTCTCTTCGAGGCCAGAGGCGCTCGCAGTTTCTCAGGCCTTTACAAAGGGCACAGTAATTGCCCAGATGAACGGAGGTGTTGGCCACGCATGACTGCATCATGCAGTGGAAGGAGTTGAGGTAGTCCCTTTACCTGAAATGTGAAGGGTCATCAATTCAGCGACCCCATTTTGCTGGGAGTTCCATTGTTCTATCCGGTGGTTCGACTCAAGTGTCACTGATCAATGTATGTTCGCATTCACGCAAGAACAAACTTGAAAGACCATATTCGAATAAACCGCTACCATTTGCACGTGGGTTGATAGAACAACAAATCTAATAACGGTGGATGCCATGCTGTGTGCGAATTTAGTTGAATTCAATTGGAAAAACCGATTTTCGATTGAATGTTTAATCGATTTCCGATTTCTATCTTGTGATAGAAACGTAGGATCAGCTGCTTTGTTGAACGTATGCATGAATTCATTGTACTCGCTCTACTCTGAGTTGTGAACTACAAGTCTATGTCATACAGTACCATGTCGACGAGTCTATCGTGTGGTTGAAGTTCTTCTTCGTTTTGCGCCAGGAGCCGACTTTGACCGCCGTCTTGGCATTGCCATAGATCCTGAATTACAGTGTTGACTATTGAACATGTCACCTAAAATTCCCCCACCCCCACCTCGCCCCTCACCACCCGACTAAGTATGAACTGTAGGTACCTTCTACTGGCGGCACTCACAGTAGGAAACACACACATTTTACAACATACAGTACACCACCGCACCTCGGAAAGTCCACAGATGCAACAGCACTTGCAATCCCAGCCATAGATGTACGCCGAGATAGAACGAGAACAAGTTTCATATTGTCTCTTCTGGTGCTGCTTTGATCGCTTTGGACTGATTTCTACCCTTGCTACACAACTATTTCACGTTTATAGCTGTCGTGCAGAGGCACCCATCGTGCCGTAACCTAATAAGGTTTCCTTTGTGCCAACAGAAGGCACAGAAGCCATTGAACGACATTTCATATGAGCGTGCTGGCAACGGTAATTGTTGTCACGCGAGCCTCACGCAATCTAACTTGGAGAAGAGTAAGTTTAGTGCGAAGTGGTAGATATGCCGTCGACTGCTGCTCTCTCCCATTGTTCGGACATGATCGAGCATAAGGAAATTAATTGACAGTGCGTGACGTTAGACACTTTCTGTTGTTCACTCACTGAGAGTGGACATTAGATGGTCTGTCGCTGTCGTGGTATGTACATAACTCAACAGATACACTCTCGCTATTGAAGCGGACAACTATGTACGTAGCGTGGCATAAATCAAACTGGGCGCAATATCTGCATACAGACCACAAGACTGTTTGAGCGAAGGCAAGTGTCGATCAATTTGTATCGCCTCCTTCTCAATCTCTCAATCTCAATTGTCGAGAAATCGAATCAACGCTCTCGGCCAAATGTCCACAAAGGGATTGTCCCATTCCAATGGGGTGTCTCCAAAGTCCAGTACTCCTCTCTTGGCCACACACCAGTCAACTGTTTCCACTCGACAACTCTTCAAGTCGCTGGAAATCCCATCTGAGACGATTTTAAACTGGCCGATCTCCAGAAACGCTAGGCGTTGACAGGAACTGATTAGGAGGCGGTAGTTGAATATCGTATTGGTTTTGGCGACGACAACGACTTTGTCGATGGAGATTGTCAGTAGATTGGGCGCCCAGATCCCCAATAGGCCAAGCAGAGAAGAGTGATCGCCTCCAGTTTCGCTGTAGACTCCTATTTTGAGTTCTGGTCGAGATCCTCTCCTACCTCAGCGTCAAAGAGTCCGCTGCACTACGCCTCGTCTCCAGAAAGTGGAGGGCTCTGCACAAAGCGTCCATCAGAGTAAAAGAGATCAGAATCGCTATGGGATTCAAGTTCAACGATGAGAACTCTGTGGATGGGAGGGAGACGACCACTCTAAGGGTGGACGTAATTTGGCCATCAGGAAGAAGGACACCTTCCCATTTGCTGAGTTTGGAGAACTCACCCAGAAGACACGTGAGACCCTGAATGGCCTGGGGCCAACGTTCTTCGCTTGCGCAAGTGGGGAGCAGAGAGGCAGGGTGCTTGATAAGAAGCGCCACACATCTGAAAACGTAATGAGAGAAAGGCTCTCGGCCATAAGAGCCCTGTGCAATAGGTGGAGATTCCTGGAAAAGGGTGAACTTGAGCTGAGATGATGCATAGGATCAGACTTAGGAACACTGTCTACGTTGGAGAGTGCAAAATGACAGGTAACGATTCTATGCTTATGGAGGCATGCAGGTGTTTTATGCCAGTGTTTGTAAGGAAACCCGATGCAAGAATTGTATCCGTGTTGCGGAAACAAAGTTTGCAAAATTGCATTTGAATGCTGACAACCCTTGAAAGATTTCGATTGATGCACGTGGCAACACAACAGTGATTACCATGAAATTGCGGCGCCTAGTCGATTCGAAGGTTTTTGATGCAGGGGGTCCTGCACATATCATACTACTTTGTTCCGTAATTTCAGACCGCCTTCTGACTTGAATAATGCTGTCGCAGCCCGAGCACGGTCGTCTAGTTCTCGTCAAATTGGCCGAAATGACCTCGTGTAGGCAGTTCAGAAGGTGCCTAACAAAAGAGAATGAGCTGAGCTATGACAAGGCCGTCAGAAGTCTGGTGGCTCCACTGAGAAAAGTGGCTCAACTTCGCTCTGTCAAATTGATTTCTCTGAGTCCGGCTGGAAGGAAAAGCAACACTCTGGAACTTCTCGATTTTCCCACTGAGAAGACGATGCCACGTGTCGCGCTGAGAGAATTCGGAGGCAGCGTTGTCTACTGTAATTACATGCGATAAATTCCCAGTTCTTAAAGGGTACCACAAGATCCTAAATTGCGCTTGGAATTGCTTCAATGTCACCATTGTAACTGTACTATTGGATTATTGTATTATTTGATCATTGGATGGATTGAACTGTAAAATTGGAATTTGTTGTATCCAGTGCCAGCAATTAGCTTAAAGCATTACAGCGCAACATTAAACATTAAATCTACAGTATGCAACGCTGCCAGGTGGGCGTTTCCAAAGTGGCAATCTTCCAAAATCTCTACGAGACCTGGAATTGCGCCGTCTGAGACTGTCTCTTGTGTCGTCAGCCTCAATTCTCCCCTCTGCGCCAACAAACAATCTGACCAGAATCAAAATAGGAGTCTACAGCGAAACTGGAGGCGATCACTCTTCTCTGCTTGGCCTATTGGGGATCTGGGCGCCCAATCTACTGACAATCTCCATCGACAAAGTCGTTGTCGTCGCCAAAACCAATACGATATTCAACTACCGCCTCCTAATCAGTTCCTGTCAACGCCTAGCGTTTCTGGAGATCGGCCAGTTTAAAATCGTCTCAGATGGGATTTCCAGCGACTTGAAGAGTTGTCGAGTGGAAACAGTTGACTGGTGTGTGGCCAAGAGAGGAGTACTGGACTTTGGAGACACCCCATTGGAATGGGACAATCCCTTTGTGGACATTCGGCCGAGAGCGTTGATTCGATTTCTCTACAATTGAGATTGAGAGATTGAGAAGGAGGCGATACAAATTGATCGACACTTGCCTTCGCTCAAACAGTCTTGTGCTCGTATGCAGATATTGCGCCCAGTTTGATTTATGCCACGCTACGTACATAGTTGTCCGGAGCTTTTACAAATAGCGAGAGTGTATCTGTTGAGTTATGTACATACCACGACAGCGACAGACCATCTAATGTCCACTCTCAGCGAGTGAACAACAGAAGTGTCTAACGTCACGCACTGTCAATTAATTTCCTTATGCTCGATCATGCTCGAACAATGGGAGAGCAGCAGTCGATGGCATATCTACGACTTCGCACTAACTTTACTCTTCTCCAAGTTAGATTGCGTGAGGCTCGCGTGACAACAATTACCGTTGCCAGCACGCTCATATGAATGTCGTTCAATGGCTTCTGTGCCTTCTGTTGGCACAAAGGAAACCTTATTAGTAACGGCACGCAATATGGGGTGCCTCTGCACGACAGCCATAGACGTGAAATAGTTGTGTAGCAAGGGTAGAAATCAGTCCAAAGCGATCAAAGCAGCACCAGAAGAGACAATATGAAAGTTGTTCTCGTTCTATTCTTGGCTACATTTATGCCTAGGATTGCAAGTGCTGTTACAAACGCTGTGGACTTTCAGAGGTGCAGTGGTGTACTGTATGTTTCAAAATGTGTGTGTGTGTCTTCTGCTGTAAGTGCCGCCAGTAGAAGGTACCTACAGTTCATACTAGTTGGGTGAGGGGCGAGGTGGGGGTGGGGAATTTTAGGTGACATGTTCAATAGTCAACACTGTAATTCAGGATCTATGGCAATGCCAAGACGGCGGTCAAAGTCGGCTCCTGGCGCAAAACGAAGAAGCACTTCAACCACACGATAGACTCGTCGACATGGTACAGTATGACATAGACTGGTAGTTCACAACTCAGAGTAGAGCGAGTACATTGAATTCATGCATACGATCAACACAGCACCTATCCGATGTTTCTATCACACGATAGAAATCGGAAATCGATTAAATATTCAATCGAAAATCGGTTTTTCCAATTGAATTCAACTAAATTCGCACACAGCATGGCATTCACCGTCATCAGATTTGTTGTTCTATCAACCCACGTGCAAATGGTAGCGGTTTATTCGAATATGGTCTTTCAAGTTTGTTCTTGCGTGAATGCGAACATACATTGATCAGTGACACTTGAGTCGAACCACCGGATAGAACAATGGAACTCCCAGCAAAATGGGGTCGCTGAATTGACGACCCTCCACATTTCAGGTCAAGGGACTACCTCAACTCCTTCCACTGCATGATGCAATCGTGCGTGGCCAACACCTCCGTTCATCTGGGCAATTACAGTGCCCTTTGGGAAGGCCTGAGAAACTGCGAGCGTGTCTGGCCTCGAAGAGACGGCGTCGTCTCCTACTACTACAAAGCAGGGTGGCCAAGAGAAACTAACTGTTGCAGTTAATAGACACTGAAATTGAAACTGCCATGGATGTCATAACTGAGACTGAAACCGAAACTGGAACTCGCAGAGTAGTTTTAGTTACCTATTTAACAATGAAATTTTACAAAATCTTAGTGTATTTACACAAAATTTCCACCAGATTTACTATAAAGCCATATATTTTTGCATGTTTGAGTACAAATTGTGTTGTGGCATAAAGATTACTTCTGGTTATGAATTTGGGAAACACATTTTAGCATGTGAACACTGTCTAAGTAGATTTTTGTGATAATCTGGCTTTTCAATAACGGACACGCGGACGGAGCCATAACTGATATTGAAACTGAAACTAAAACGAGTTCTTCCTGGTCACCCTGCTACAAGAAGGTGTTGAGACAAAGACCTGACGATATGGCGCTAATTGAGTGGTGGCTCGAGAGCTACATCCGAACCTCGGCAGACGTATACTGTCGGCTGGCATTCAAAAGCTGCCCAATTCTCCAGCAGCCGTCATCTCTGTTAGCGTTGAAACGCCTCAAAGACTACTGGATGGAATCGAAGGCTGTCTATGGACCTAGTGGGGAATTGTCATTCAGCCGGTTTCATACAACGAGATTCTGGATGCCCCAGTTCGACGTATGGGTGTCCAGCCCGCTGGGGATGATGGGCGGCGCACTGTCGGCGCTAATCGTCCGCAACATAAGTGTATTCGCCAACCGGGGCAATTGGGGGGGGGGGGGGGTCGGTGCTGGTGTGGGGACCCCCGTAACCGTGCGTGATGTGCGTGCGTGCGTGCGTGCGTGCGTGCGTGCGTCGCGTGCGTGCGTGCGTGCGTGCGTGCGTGCGTGCGTGCGTGCGTGCGTGCGTGCGTGCGTGCGTGCGTGCGTGCGTGCGTGCGTGCGTGCGTGCGTGCGTGCGTGCGTGCGTGCGAGCGTGCGTGCGTGCGTGCGTGCGTGCGTGCGTGCGTGCGTGCGCGCGCGCGCGTGCGTGCGTGTGAGGGGAGAGGGGGAGGGAGGGGAGGTAGGCACCGCGGATTACACTTATGCTCTGTCACTGCCTGAAGCACGAAGCGGTGAACCGGAACGTAATGCTATTCCACCTGCTGGAAGCGGCCACCGACGTCGTGAACAGTGCCACTGGCCTAGTCGAGTCCACTAACTGGAAACACGCTCTGAGCGCCTCGCTGGGAGGTTGTCCTTTCTGGACGGGGGGCAGGATAGGGCTGGGCCGTCTCTACAAGACCCTCTTGCTCTACCCCTGCACCATTCTCAACCAGCTGGTCGTTCTCCTCTTGGCCAGGGAACGCGCTCTCATGATGATGAACAGGGGAGGACCAGGACTGTCGGGCACAGAGAAGCCCATGGGGTTACTCGTTGTCTGCTTCGCTATGCTCATCGCATTCTACGCCACGTCGTTTATATTCACCTTCGTGTTCGCGGAACTCCTCAAGCACCCCTATTTCTACAGCCTCTCGCCACACTACTTCCTGACCGCGATTCTGATAGGTCTGTTCGCCGGCCAGGTCCACTACTCGCGCATCATACGCAGGAGATATTCCGAGTTTTCGCGAGGCGACGGTCTGGGATTGACCGAAGCCGGGGTGACCAACACACCGCCCTTAGAAGGCACTTGGGCTTGCTCGTGGGCACTGTGGGGTTGAATCTGCTGTGCGTCAGCGTTTTCATAACCTTTGGCTCTATGAATTTCCTCAGTGAATTACTGCTGCTCCTCGCCAAGCATTCCAGCGTGTTTGAGCTGTTGTGGCAGGCGTATGCGAGGTACGGCCGATAGTTTTCAAAAATTATTTTTACAGTTTTTTTGCACGTTTCCTACAGTGCAATCGAAAAATGTATTTGGATTAAGTCTACGCGCAAAACTATTTGTAAAGAGTTCTTCTTTGTATGCTATGCTTTGCATACTGTAATTGTCTACCGTATTTCAAACTATTTGAACCCTATAAAATGATATGTCAAGATGGAGGTTGTCGTAAATTATTTCCAGCGCTGTACTGAGGCATTAGGTCTTTCAGAATTTGGTGTGCCTCTTACAACGCCGCTGCGACAAGCTTGAACTCTATAAAGATCTGAAGACTGTTATTGCCTTGTTCTTGTTGTCAATGTGTATTTCGCAATTTAAATTTTACTATACCTGTTTGTAGGAATATGTACAAACTAGCCCGTTCCTTTGCCTGTTGCAGAAGAATTCCTGAGATCTGAATAGCATGGAATGTAGTCGTCAATGGCCGTAATGTCCTGTTGCATGATCTGTCCTGTTCAAGGTCTGTCCGTTGCAAGGTCTGTCCTGTTGTCAGCCAACGGCGCTAATTGGTGCGCACGCGCGCCGCAACGTCCGTCCTGTTCATTGTCAAGGTCTGACCTGTTGCAAGATTTGTCCTGTTGAAGGGTCTTTTTGTTGGTGCAAGATTTGAGCAATACGTTTTGCCATATGTGGTTGCTCTTGGTTCATTTACGTATTGCTCGTGATAAAAAGTCTAAACAATTCTCGCAGAACTCAATTCGCGCCCGGCCAGCGCTACAAGCGCCAATTAGAAACGAGCGCAACTAATTTTCGTCGGAAGACCACAAATTTGGACACGGACAGTGATACGGTAGCGAGACCTTCGAGCGAGAAAGGGAATAAAGTGCCCTCTTTTAGGTGGGAATTTCATTGAATTTGTACGGAAACCCGTTTTATATAGTTGTAGAACTGCGTGGGAGCCGTTTACCGTAAATACTAATAATCCCTCCCCTCTAATTAGCCCCCACCATCCAAAAGTAGCCCTCCTTGAGGAGACGCTGAAATAATAGCCCCACCCCCCTCCCTCCGGTGGATGTTGTGAGAGTATTTGCGGCATTTTTCGCAAATTAGAAGTTTATAATTTTTGGTCTAGGTTTTACAATTCCTTTTGCCAATAATACTAAATAATTGATATTTTATAATGATATGATTGGGTATAGCAATGTATAAATTTTCCGAGAATGTGCGCGTCTCAAACAATTGGGCGGAGGTTCATATATCGGTATTGAAATAAACCTGCCAGTAATAACACTAATGGAAATCGTACTATATTTTTTAATAATATCGCAAATTTGAATTATGGTGTACCAGGGGCCCTCCCTCCACCGAGGACGCAGTGGCCGGACCGAGCGGGCAAAAATTGCCTGGAGAAACGAAACAATTTCCAGCCCAAAAACGCCACAAATTCACACAGAAGCTTCAGTCCCCCTAGAAGGAGGGAGTGGCGGGGAATGATGCACAGAATGGCGGAAAGGGGGATAGGAGGGGGGTGAGTGCTAGAGGACATTGTTATTTTGTTCATGCGTAAGTGTATTGGGGGGGGGGGGGGAGCGGACCCACAACGCCCACACTACTGTGTAGGGTTAGTAGGCGTGACCTTGTTTGGGGTTTGGGAGGGAGGGAGGGAAGGGAGGGAGACAGTATTTTCACACCAAACTACACAAAAAACAACAATTTTTTTACCTTGTCAGCCTTCAAATTCTTCAGTTTCTCAGGAGGCACTTCTCTAACGGGTCCCAAAGCCGCTTCTTTGGCCAAATGGGTCAGATCCCAATTGGAATAGCCCTCTGTCATTCTGACGACCTGAAAATGAGAAATTTTTAAAAGACGGTGAGACCTTTTTTCGCCCGGCCTCAGCCGGGCGAACCCCTACGAGAGCTTATCGTGCGTGCGTCTGTCCGTTCGTCCGTTCGTTCGTCACGCTCTCAGATCTCGGCGTTGGAACGTCGTAGGAAGGAGATCTTGGGCTTTATGGATAGCTCTCGACTCACTGATCATTTGTTCTTCTATTGGTCGAAACTCAAAAGTTTGAATTTCGGGAGCTACAGTAACCCAAAGGTTTAAAACGCAAAACTTATCTAACTCGCTCGTCTTCCGTCATAGAGAGACGATCTTGAGTTCTTTGAATAGGTTTCGGTACACTGATAATTCCGTTAAGAGAAGTCGAAAATCAAAAGTTTTAATTGCGCGCGCTACAGTAACCTGAAAGTCCAAAACGCAAAACGGCTCTAACACGCTCGTCTTACGTCGTAGAGCGGCGTGCGATAGGTCAACTAAAAGGTCTCGACGTGCTCTTTCACGTGGCGTAAAAATTTTGTTAATTACGCAAACACGCACCACGAAAAGCGACATTCTCGCGTTTTTAGCATAGAAATCGCTCTAACTCGCTCAGCGTGCGTCGTAGAGAGACGATCTTGAGTTGCTGGATAGCTCTTGACTCACTGATCATTTGTTCTCCTATTGGTCGAAACTCAAAAGTTTGAATATCGCGAGCTACAGTAACCCAAAGGTTCAAACAGCAAATCGGCCCTAACTCGCTCGTCTTACGTTGTAGAGCGGCATTCGTTCGACCGTTTGAAAGCTTACGTTGAGGCAGTTGTTGAGCGTTCATTCCTAAAGAAATACTTTTGTTTTTTTAAACCCTTGTCTTACGAACAACTTTGTTTGCTAAAAAAATTAATCCCGGGCGATCCCAATGTTGCCTTGCAAGAACCCCTCAGAAAGGAGCGTGTTAGAAGTAGCGCATGAATAGTGGACTCCGGGCGGGCGCGCGTCATATCGGAAAGGCTTCGAAATACTTTACAAAAGTATCCACTCTTTTACTCTTCCACTTTAAACACTCACAAACCACTCTGTATTAATAAAACAACTCAACTTTTTTAAAACAGCTTGTTTCAACTTGGGACGCAATTTCTCGACATCAATTTCCGTCTGTCCTATATGGAACAATGAATATTTCGGCGCAAAAAAATTGGTATTTGCGTAGAAATTTTCTTTACATTACACGTACAAAATATTCCTCGTATTGTGCCAAAATCTTAGAATCACCAAATTATCACAAAACACTCACCTGTCTGATTTGCGTGTCATTCAGTGGATTATTTTGTTGTTGCAATAGTTTCTTAATTAGCGTCGCTCGACTGTTCTCTTCCGGCAAGCCGATGTAAATTCTCTTTGGAAATCGTCTAAAAAAATTTAAAATTCAGTCCAATAAAGGCAATAATACAAAAAATGCAAAGTTGCAAAGTTCAAATTCAGATTTGAAATCAAACTACAAAATTTGAATTGGATAGGCGCTTCACTCAGAGGTGAAAGTTAACCAATAAAGAAAATTGTATCATGGAAAATTTCAAAATAAAAATTTCAAATTAAATTCAATTTGTTCGTTCAAAATTGCAATTTTAGAAATTATTTCAAAATTTGGAAAAAATCGTCAAAATGCCACAGTGGATGCTGCCTAATTCGCATTCCCAAAGACAAAATTAATTCAAATGTTTTCAAAATTTAAAATTCAAATCTACAGTATACCAACACTTACCGTATGACGGCGTCGTCTAATTCGTAGGGTCGATTGGTTGCTCCGATCACAAGCAATTTGTCGTCTGAATTTGAGGCCATCTAAATAAAAAATATAAATAAATTTATAAATCAAAAATATAGCCGTACAAATATAATGAAATAGAAAAACAAAAAATCTATATCACCACATATTCACATTTTAAAAATGAATTTCGTAATTAAACCTTAAAGACTTAAAAGCTTAATTAAAAACATAAAGGTTCTAAATTAATATATAAAGTTAGTTAATACAATCATTGAGTATATAATCACTTAAACACAGAAAAGTCTTACCACTATGGAGTTTCAAGTACAGACATACACAATTAATTAAACTACCAATAACGACATAATTAAAATAATGACAAACTGCGAATCATAGAAAAAATAAATAAATAAACGCACCCCATCAAACTGCACCAAAAACTCCGTTTTCAGCCTTCGACTAACTTCATTCTCTTTCTCGCTACGCTCGCACAAAACGGAATCGATCTCGTCTGAAAAAAAAAATGCGATAACAAACTTTTAAAACTACTTTTTGGGTTGAAAAAGCTTGCAAATATCGACTGCAAATTATTCTTGAAACTATTCGAAAAGAATTGACCACTTTTGATATGTACAATGTTGCCTTAGAAATAACACATTACAAAAAAAATACCAAATTATGGTAACAACGATTTACAAACACACACACAATTCAACCCAAACCTCAAATTTAAAAATTTACCAAAAACCATGCTTTACACAACAAATCTAAGAAACTACAATAACAAAATCACCAAAATTATAATCAAAATTACAAAATCAACAATTTCACACACAAATCCACCAAAAATACCTCCCCACCAATGAAAATAATGCTGGGCTGCAAATCTCGGGCGAGTGCAAATAGCGCTTTGACTAATTTCTCCGCTTCCCCCACCCATTTTGAGGTCAGGGCGCTTGCCGAAATGTTGAAAAAGTAACTTTTCGTTTCGTTCGCTATGGCTTTGGCCTGAAAATTAGAAACAGAATTATCATAATTTGGTATTAAAATATGTTAACAGTGCTGACAAAACGATTGAAATAAGTGAAAGGGCTTACAACGCTCAAATAAAATGAGTAGCAAGCAAAATTGCAAATACAAAGTGTGTAAACGAAATAAATAGCGTAAAAATCCACAAAAATTGCCTCAGAATACTTCAATATGTGGAAAATATATCAAAAATGCTGGCAATTAACCACAGCATAAAATCAAAACGCCGAATAGGAATTCTAACAATTGCGCGAATCAACAAAATATAAACCCTACACAAAACAGAAAAATTTTAAATAAAACCACCACAAACCAAAAAAGTCTTTCCATTGCCCGGTGGGCCAAACAATAGAATGCCTTGAACCGGCTCGCGCAGCCCCGTGAACACGTCGGGATTTAGCTGCAATTAGTTAGTTTGTTTACACAAATTGTGAATTATTAAAACAACGAAATTCTGAAGTTTGTGTGCGAATTCGATATGAAACCGATTTTTGGTGATATTTGAAGTTATGGTGAGTGCTCATTGGGCAGAAATGCCGCAACGCAAAAATTTCATCACGATACATAATTTCCCTCAACACATAAATAATTGCACACGGATAGCGATAAAAGTAATTTCGCTAAAATTCAACATCAAAGAAGAAAAAATCTTTCTAAAACATGTTAAAATGAAATTCAACATCAAAATGGAAAATAATTTCCCACAATTTCACGTGAATAAATACCGTAAATGCTCCAATAAGCCAGCGGGCATATCCACCTCACTAGAGGAGGGGTAGTACTGGAGGGAGTGGGGGGGGGGGGTGGGTAATTAAGAGTATTTACTGTAGCGAAATTTCACAACGGAAATACATAAATTCCCCAAAATCCCTTCGAAATTACAAACAACCCACCATAGCAGAATGACCGTCTCAATACAGAGCCCTCTTAGCACTTTCTAATCCACTGACATCATAAAAGTCGCAAAAATTCAATTGAAATTTTGAAAATTGTAATAACTGAAATGCGTAATTGTGTTTTCAGCGAGAACATACGGAAAAATCTTTCGAAATTCGGGTGCGAAAGTCACGATTTGGCTGTGAATTAAAAACATTGTGATTTACGCGCGAAATAGGCATAAAATTGATACTCTAATAAGCCTCCCACCCCTCAATAGTACCCCCTCCTATGATGATGTCCAAACAATAAGCTGGGGGGGGGGCTTATTAGAATATTTACTGTATTTCCAACTCAAATAACCCACCATAGGCAGAATAACCGCCTCATACAGGGCCCTCTTAGCACTGTCCAATCCACTGACGTCGTCAAAAGTGACAGAAGTAGTCCTTTCCAATAGGTTTTCCAGTAGAGTATTGGCCAATTTTGAATCTACCCCTTTCAAAGGACGGTTGGTGGGAATTGGGGGGTTGTTCTGAATGGGAGAAATTGATTGTGATTGTGTGATTAATGAAGGAGTGAGCGCTAAAAGTTTATGGGAAAGTGAGAGAGGGATTGTGCAGTGAAGCAGGATGGAGTAGAATCCGGGAAGTGTGTGGGGTGAATGTCTCGGGGGGGGGGGGGGGGGGGGGGAGGGGGGCTAGAAAGAAAACTCGTTCTTTCCCCACTCTGAACGGCCTCCCTTCCGTGAGCCCCCCCCCCGCCCCCCATATCCCCCCCCCCCCCTATCCCCCCCCCCCCAATCATCACAATCCCAAGTGATCTTGGGTACTTTCTCGGGATGAGAAAACTCACGTTCTGTTACTGTATCGGCACCCGCCTCGAAGTAACCCTCCTCCCTCCCAAACCCCAAACAAGGTCACGCCTACTAACCCTACAGTAGTGTGGGCGTTGTGGGTCCGCTCCCCCCCCCCCCCCCAATACACTTACGCATGAACAAAATAACAATGTCCTCTAGCACTCACCCCCCTCCTATCCCCCTTTCCGCCATTCTGTGCATTATTCCCCGCCACTCCCCTCCTTCTAGGGGGACTGAAGCTTCTGTGTGAATTTGTGGCGTTTTTGGGCCGGAAATTCGTTCCGTTTTGAGGCAATTTTTGCCCGCTCGGTCCGGCCACTGCGGCTCTCTTGGTGGAGGGAGGGCCCCTGAATACCATAATTCAAATTTGCGATATTATTAAAAAATATAGCACCATTTTCATTAGTGTTATTACTGGCAGGTTTATTTCAATACCGATATATGAACCTCTGCCCAAATCGTTCTAGACGCGCGCACATTTCGGAAAAATTTACATCGCTATACCCAATCATATCATTATAATAAAAATTCAACTATTCAGCAGCCGATCGTATGGTCCTTCGTTCAGTTACGTATTGCTGACGACAACAATCCATGCCCAACTGGCTACATCTGCAACAGCCAGCCACCAGAGCTCAAGCTTGTACAATGTGGTGGTTAATTGCTGCCTTCCTAACGGGCATAATCAATGGTTTTGAGAATTTTGGAGGCAGAAATATTGTGCCACAATACACAAGCTTCAGTTCTTGTGGCTGCCCTTCACCATCCAGCCACCAGAGCTCAAGCTTGTACAATGTGGTGGTTAATTGCTGCCTTCCTAACGGGCATAATCAATGGTTTTGAGAATTTTGGAGGCAGAAATATTGTGCCACAATACACAAGCTTCAGTTCTTGTGGCTGCCCTTCACCATCCAGCCACCAGAGCTCAAGCTTGTACAATGTGGTGGTTAATTGCTGCCTTCCTAACGGGCATAATCAATGGTTTTGAGAATTTTGGAGGCAGAAATATTGTGCCACAATACACAAGCTTCAGTTCTTGTGGCTGCCCTTCACCATCCAGCCACCAGAGCTCAAGCTTGTACAATGTGGTGGTTAATTGCTGCCTTCCTAACGGGCATAATCAATGGTTTTGAGAATTTTGGAGGCAGAAATATTGTGCCACAATACACAAGCTTCAGTTCTTGTGGCTGCCCTTCACCATCCAGCCACCAGAGCTCAAGCTTGTACAATGTGGTGGTTAATTGCTGCCTTCCTAACGGGCATAATCAATGGTTTTGAGAATTTTGGAGGCAGAAATATTGTGCCACAATACACAAGCTTCAGTTCTTGTGGCTGCCCTTCACCATCCAGCCACCAGAGCTCAAGCTTGTACAATGTGGTGGTTAATTGCTGCCTTCCTAACGGGCATAATCAATGGTTTTGAGAATTTTGGAGGCAGAAATATTGTGCCACAATACACAAGCTTCAGTTCTTGTGGCTGCCCTTCACCATCCAGCCACCAGAGCTCAAGCTTGTACAATGTGGTGGTTAATTGCTGCCTTCCTAACGGGCATAATCAATGGTTTTGAGAATTTTGGAGGCAGAAATATTGTGCCACAATACACAAGCTTCAGTTCTTGTGGCTGCCCTTCACCATCCAGCCACCAGAGCTCAAGCTTGTACAATGTGGTGGTTAATTGCTGCCTTCCTAACGGGCATAATCAATGGTTTTGAGAATTTTGGAGGCAGAAATATTGTGCCACAATACACAAGCTTCAGTTCTTGTGGCTGCCCTTCACCATCCAGCCACCAGAGCTCAAGCTTGTACAATGTGGTGGTTAATTGCTGCCTTCCTAACGGGCATAATCAATGGTTTTGAGAATTTTGGAGGCAGAAATATTGTGCCACAATACACAAGCTTCAGTTCTTGTGGCTGCCCTTCACCATCCAGCCACCAGAGCTCAAGCTTGTACAATGTGGTGGTTAATTGCTGCCTTCCTAACGGGCATAATCAATGGTTTTGAGAATTTTGGAGGCAGAAATATTGTGCCACAATACACAAGCTTCAGTTCTTGTGGCTGCCCTTCACCATCCAGCCACCAGAGCTCAAGCTTGTACAATGTGGTGGTTAATTGCTGCCTTCCTAACGGGCATAATCAATGGTTTTGAGAATTTTGGAGGCAGAAATATTGTGCCACAATACACAAGCTTCAGTTCTTGTGGCTGCCCTTCACCATCCAGCCACCAGAGCTCAAGCTTGTACAATGTGGTGGTTAATTGCTGCCTTCCTAACGGGCATAATCAATGGTTTTGAGAATTTTGGAGGCAGAAATATTGTGCCACAATACACAAGCTTCAGTTCTTGTGGCTGCCCTTCACCATCCAGCCACCAGAGCTCAAGCTTGTACAATGTGGTGGTTAATTGCTGCCTTCCTAACGGGCATAATCAATGGTTTTGAGAATTTTGGAGGCAGAAATATTGTGCCACAATACACAAGCTTCAGTTCTTGTGGCTGCCCTTCACCATCCAGCCACCAGAGCTCAAGCTTGTACAATGTGGTGGTTAATTGCTGCCTTCCTAACGGGCATAATCAATGGTTTTGAGAATTTTGGAGGCAGAAATATTGTGCCACAATACACAAGCTTCAGTTCTTGTGGCTGCCCTTCACCATCCAGCCACCAGAGCTCAAGCTTGTACAATGTGGTGGTTAATTGCTGCCTTCCTAACGGGCATAATCAATGGTTTTGAGAATTTTGGAGGCAGAAATATTGTGCCACAATACACAAGCTTCAGTTCTTGTGGCTGCCCTTCACCATCCAGCCACCAGAGCTCAAGCTTGTACAATGTGGTGGTTAATTGCTGCCTTCCTAACGGGCATAATCAATGGTTTTGAGAATTTTGGAGGCAGAAATATTGTGCCACAATACACAAGCTTCAGTTCTTGT
>JASAMZ010007773.1:0-16153 GCA_030248115.1 Linhomoeus sp. GSCO2_2 | reverse complement strand
TGGTGTACTTCGTTCAGTTACGTATTGCTTATATATACACCTCGCCGCGCTGAGGCGCGGCGAAAAAAACTTGCCAAAAGTTTGGTGCGGTTGTTCGTCATCGCGAATTCCTTTTGGGGTATGACATTTCTATTTCCGCGTACACATTCATCAATAACAGCTGTTTTGGCCGTTAGATGCCGATTTTTGAAATTTTTTTATTTTATTCTAAATCTCTCAAATTTACAATTTATTGAAACTGTAAAACTATGTCACAAATTCTTGTTGGCATACGGCTTTGCCATTTCTGCATTCACATTCATCAACAAATGACGTTCTATTTCTTGCCATTTTGGTGAATGTTGACAAATTTTCGCGTATTTCTATCAAATTTCACATTTGCAAAAATATTCTTTTGTGTTACAAATTATCCGCTGTCTAAGCCCTTTATTTCTGCAGAAATTTTGCCGCTAGCTCATTGGGTGGAAAAGTCGATTTTTGACATTTTCATATTTTAATTGTAAATATCTCGAAAATGCGATTTATCAAAACTGTAAAACTATGTCACAAATTCTTGTTGACATGCGGCTTTACCATTTCTGCATTCACATTCGTCACCAAATGACATTCTATTCTTGTCAATTTATGAAATTTTGGCAAACAATCGTGTATTTCTATTAAATTCCACATTTACAAAAAATTTCTTTTGTGTTACGAACTATCCGTGGTCTATGTTCTTTCCATTTCTGAAGAAATTTCGTCGCTAGCTCATCGGGTGAAAAAGTCGATTTTCGACATTTTTGTATTTTAATTGTAAATATCTCGAAAATGCGAAATTAGCAACAGAAACGGTCATCGGATCCGTACTCAGCGACCTCGACTCTACTTGACCACATATGTCGCATACCTTACTTCGGTGCGACGGACACACACACGGACAGACACACACACACACACACACACATTGTCATCCGTATATATGTCGTAGGGCTATCTGCAACCCAGGGCTATCCGCAACCATAGTACTAGGGGAACGCGGTCGTCACTAGCCCTAGGGCTATAGACGACCGCGCGCTTTAGCCCTCCTCCATCAGATAAGGGTGCTCCTTCGCGGACCGTTAACCCTTCTGTCAAAAGTTGACTTCGACACACATGTTCACTGCTTACTTGTGGTAAGTCCCGGCCAACAAAGCAGTCGCAGCCACAGGCCGCAAAGAGACTCTAGTTAGTAGGCGAGGCTACTTTTCAGCGTTGTTGCTTCCAGAGGGGCTTGCTTCGCCAGGAGCGAAAACATTTGAGTAAATTTGGATTAGTCGAAATCGCACTCCCGGCGGCGAAGTTTGCGCTGATGACTGTGTAAAGAGTCTCTGAGCCTGACGGCCTTGCTGTTACTTGCCAATTGCTGCGTCGCTGTTACTTTCTGTCGCTGAGGAAAACGCCCTCATTGAACTTTCGCGAATGCCTTACGAGCAGTATAGTTAACTTGCTGTGGGTTTACCTATAGTGAACACGGGTGTGATGAAGCCAGCTTTTGACAGAAGGGTTAATGGGCCGCGAAGGAGCACCCTTATCTGATGGAAGAAGGCTAAAGCGCGCGGTCGTCGATAGCCCTAGGGCTAGTGACGACCGCGTTCCCCTAGTACTATGGTTGCGGATAGCCCTGGGTTGCAGATAGCCCTACGACATATATAAGGCTGTCCACGCCCAGATGTGAAAGAAGCGGCGGGGGGGTATCGGCGGACCTCGGCGATATTTTGTGTGCTGGTAGGCCGTTATCTTAGAAATGCAACGCCACAAGTCCGAGCTCGCAACGTTGTCTCACGCGAGCGTGGCACGCGTTTTCCCAACATGCACAAATTTTGCGCGTTTTCAGAAAATTGACTTCGATCGTTTATAAAATGAGTTTCACTCAAGCTAGGCTGCTGATACTTGGTATCTATAGACTGCCTGTTGGCGATTGTGTATTAGCCAAGTGCCACGCGTATCCACGCAGCCACGCGGGAGCAACGACTGCGGCAATTTGATGGCAACTCGGAAACGGGGGGGGGGGGGGGGGCGGGTAAGTACTTACCCGGTTTTATCCGGTTTCTGAAAACCGGGTATACTTACTTGGTACTTACCCGGTTTAGTTTTGCGTACCCGGTTTTACTTTTACCCGGTTTGTGGCCTCGTTTACTTACCTAGTTTCAGGCCGAAAACCGGGTACCTGGTTTACTTACCCACTACGAAAATTTGGGTAAGAAATCGGGTAAGCAGTTGTAATTCTGCAGGGTATGCTCAAGCTACCTTACCTGTCGAGGGTGCAAAATAAAATTGCAACATTTCTTGTTGAAAATTGACAGAATGTGAAGTTCTAACAAAGAATAAGCCAATTCTTGATGAGAATCTGCACCACCAAACAATAAGCTAATAGCTCAATCTTTCACTGTTGAAATTAAAGTCGTCATCTCAGTTCATAGTGTGCCACTTGACTGCTTCTTGGAGTTCTGTATTTCGGTAGTATCGACATTACCTCGTCTCCTTTAGTTGACGTTACCGCAATATCCGCTCTAACTTATTTTGCTTTATTTTACAAACTACACATTCTGGCTCACAAATTTGCGCTGGTGAATTCGAAGCGTTGTAAGACTTCTGAAAGAACATAGGTGTCAACACAATGCAATACTTTGACTTTCTGATATGCAGAAATCGAGATTCCTACTTGAGTTTACTTACCCGGTTTACCCGGTTTTATGTCCAAGTACTTACCCGGCTTTCGAAAAACTGGGTATACTTACTTGTACTTACCCGGTTTTCAAATTTCAGATTTTACTTACTTTTACTTACCCGGTTTTAGAATTCTCAAAGTTGCCATCACTACCTACTTTGTGCGCACACAAGCGAAACTACCATATGACCTTCAAGTGTACTTCTGCTCTTTTGAGAACTAGTGCACGTATAATTTGAGATATATACCTACCCGGTTGTTAATGAGACTTGAGTGGCTTCATCAAAAGCATTCGTTTAGGAGGACAGATGGAATAGATCCTTCGAGTATCCTCAGCTGCAAGAGTATGGAGTCGAGCGGGAGTATCCAAGCGACAAGTGGATCAAAATCTACGTTGCGGCCATTTCAAGTACCGTACTCCCACTGAAATGCAACCAGGAGCTAAACGATACTGTAGCTACCGTAATATCAACCCCATTCACTGGCAGAACGTCGTATGAATAGCAAAGCAAACTACAATACCAAGAGAGAGATTACCACCCCAAACACAGATAAATGCAGAGTTTCTGTTGGATGCACTTGATCTGGCTACTGCTAAGGCGATATAACATTGTAGTTTAGCTATTTCTATCACCTCAACAACGCTTCATATTCAAAACGGCAGTATTGTGTGGGAAACTATTTGGAGACCATTGGAGGCACGAAACTAATCGGCACTTTACGGTACTTCGAATTCGTCATGCCGTCAACATGTGTCATTAGTATGCGAGTACCGTAGATCAGTAGCGGATCTAGGGGGCAGTTGTGCGTCCGCCCCCTCCCCCCCATTCGGCCGGACCGCACAAAAAAGTTTTGTACGGTACCACGTTGAAAGCAAAAAATTTTCGCCTGCGGCGCTGTTTTAAGGCAATTTTGTAACAGAAAACGTCAAAATAGGCCAAAATTTGCGCCTGCGGCGCTGCTTCAAGGTAATTTTGTAGCAGAAAACGTCAGAGTCGGCTAATATTTTTTCCTGCGGCGCTATTTTTGCGTAATTTTGCAGTTCTGAACGTAAATATTGCCAAAAAATTTTCCTGCAGCGCAAATTTTTGGATGTACTTTAATAGCATCCTTGTACCCCCTGTGGCCGAAAAAATTCCGCCCCCCCATTCGGAAATCCTGGATCCGCCACTGCCGTAGATACACACACCAGCGCCCGTTCTCTAGTGACCGTCCAATCGTCGGCCGACGCCGATTCGAATGCGATCTCGGCCGGTCTGGCGGCCATCGTCCAGTGGAAGCACCCGCTACTCAACCGAATATGCACGGCCGAAGAGCGCCGCCTGGTCCCCGAGCTAGACATCGAGCAAACAGACCCCGGAATGGAAGCGATACATTTGGGGGTGAGTTCAGAACCACCCACTCACAAAAGCAATTTCGATACTACGTAGGTACACAAAATGTCTAGATTGCCCCACCACCCTGGGAACAAATTGAGAAGTTGCAGGTGGAGCTGGCCAAAAGGAAAGTTCTCCCATCGGACGACCGCTGGCTCCTTCAACTTCTATTCCGTAAGCGCCGCTCTGTGGTCATACTCATCGATAGCGCCTGGGAGGACAGCTTACGAAAGCTGGAAGGTTGTAGCGTCGCAGTCGCGTCCCTGAAGAATCTACAGCTTTTCCACACCGTCAAGTTCCAGTTGGTGGGTGCGGCGCTACACATGTGCATGTGTCACGGTCACGGTATCTAACAAGATCATCACGCAACGCAGCCATAAAGCCCTGCAAATCCATGTATGAATTGTCTCGTCTTATTGCCAAACGGAGACAACCGTTGTCAACTGCGTAACTTTCGATACAGTGTATCGGGCAGTCAGTAGAAGCCAAGGAAGGTAAGCAGGACCTCTCGACGAGGGGGAGGCTTTTGTCTATTAGAAGATTTGGTGCAGCCCAATCTGTGTGCATGTACGCGTGTAATCGTGGAATGGCCTGCCGTGCTGAGCACTTTTGCGTTTCGGACACGAAACAGACGGTTACTCATTACTTAGAAACAGCAACCGTCCAGAATTTCAGGTTCAGTCCGAGGCTAGTCGACTCAATCGAAAGGTGCGCTGCCTCGCCCAGTTGGTGGAATTCGAGACGGAGAAGAAGCGGAGTCGATTGGACAAAATGTTGGAGGGGTTGCTCAACAAGATCGTCTTTTGGTGACATCCTCAGAACGAGCTAGAGCAGCTTAGAGCTGATGGAAGTTCGAAACTGTCGATTTTGTCCATGCCCCGCGTACCGGCATGCGGAACCAGATCCGCCTAACCGCAAGTAGCAGGATATAATCACTGATTGTAGGACGTCCCTTTCACACGGCTGACAGTGACAAGTACCCCATTGACTGAATAATCCATGTAGATACAAACTGTCTGAGACAGAGCTGTGTTCTTCGCTCAGTTCGTGTTTTACAGCGTTTATCCCCCCACTCTCGCTCTCAACCCCAAATGGCTAAGATATCTCGCTAACCACAAACGGAAGAAACACGCTACTACGATATTTTAACGCCTTGTCAGTTTGTCACCTGCGGCAGTAATTATTTCAAACAGTGAGGCCACCTACAGACCCTTGCGATGACGCACCACTGGGGCGAGTGGTTCTGGAGCGTAATGTCTTTTAGAATTCTACAATGTCACAGGCATAAACTACGCAACTTTCCTGTTCATATTTCGCCGTGACTGCGAATGCTTGTGAGACTATTAGCCGGATTCAGGTTGGAGGCAACTTGTGGATTGGAACCACTGGGCTCTCTCAGAGGTATTGCTCATTCATAGCGTAAGTTAATATGTCAAATGACGAAATTCTACAACGTTTGGATGCACTAAACGACGCTACGCTTCGGAATGGGTTTACTAATGTTGTGCGTCATGGCGCAATACAGACGAACTGCCATTTCGAACCGGCCGAAGACAGTAGGAAGCAATGCGCACAAAATAGAGCAGAATGACGCCTCGGACTGATGAGGGACGTCAAAAGCTTGAAATTGCAAAGAAAAACTGGGTTCTTTCAACTCCGAACCCTTTCCAACACGCTAGATTAGACAACGAACTAATTGGCGCGTTCTTTTCACGCACAATCGCAGCGAGTTGTTCTTGTGCAATCATGACTCACTCTCCAGCAACGGCGATAGGAAAGGCACGTTAGAAACGTTGGCTAGCGCGAGCCGCGGCGCGGTGGGAACTCTCTCTCTCATCCACAGAGCCACAAGCTGAGGACTCCGGTTCGGAATCGGGCCGGCCCCACCGCGCTAAATCGACACTCGCACGCTTTTTGCAAATTTTGTTTTGCGCAAAACTCATTCGAGCGAGATTTCTGCCTGGGTTTTGCACGTTTTGTAAGGGTCGACATGTGGAAACAACATCGAGACGACTGGAAGTATTCTGAACGTACCCCTCTACAAGCGAAGCAACGTCAGTCAGAACACAAATTCAACTTCTATCACTGGAGTCTATTGTCGTGACCGGAGCTTGTTTCGTCCCAACATCAGTGCAGACTGCAGCAACAACGGCGTGACAGCGCGACGTGAATGCGAATGCGAAGTGGTCTATATGAAGCGCACACGTCGAGCGCAAACGTTGGCGGATGGTGCAGTGCAACCAATTCCTTAGTACCTACTACCTAGAATGTAGTTCATCCCAGCAGTGACACCCTCTCCCCATCTCCATTTTCTTCTTCTCCTAGCATTTCTTTGAGTACATGGGAGGCCCATTACGCACAACGTCAGGTGCAGCACTTTCATACATTCGCAGCCTCGGTAAGTTTACGATTATTCATCGTTGTACGTCTCCATCCATATGGGATTACTGTGGCAGCCTTTGGCTGTGCTTAATGGGCCCCTGGTCCACGCTCTTGCCTTGCGTTTCTGGCATTCGGAACCAGAGCCAGCCGCCCACCAATGATAGGATCACCACCGATTGTAGGAACTAGGGGCGCCGCTTTCACACAACGCCCGATTTGTTGTTACCGCGTTATAGCGGATAACGCGAGATACGGTAAACACTCTAATAAGCACTCCTCCTTACCTCCCGCCACTCCGAATAGTACCCCCTCCCCAGTGGGAGGTCGAAAGCAATTAGACCCCGCGGCGTATTAGGGGCGTTACGGTAGTCCATCAACCCCCCCCCCCCCCCCCCCCGGCCCCCACGACTTCCGCGGCATGCTCCCCATACCATGCCCGATTACTGACATGTACTTAATGCTGGGGACTGATTGAAGGATCTACAATATCCTTCACATCTTATTTGCACTCTGTTGAACTGTGTAAATTCGTAGCAGCATCTGCGGACGCGACGGTCGTGTCAAAGCGGCGCCGACCAGGCCGCCTCCCACCCATCGGTATGCCAGTGGAAAGAGCCACGTGAGGGCAGAGGTATAGGCCAGTCCTACCACGTGCGCAGTCACTGTGATGGCCGCTCGGGCCGCCTGAGGGCACGCCTCTGCTGGCATGCCCTGCGCAACGGCCTGCAAGGGTTTCTGTGTGGTCAAGTGGATGTTGAGTTTTGCTCAATGTTAAGCTTGTTGTATTACTGCACTGGCACGATTCGTTAGGGGTCATCGCGTGCTGACCTGTATGCCGAGATTCTTGGCGTGGCGCAGCAGGGTCATACCAAGAAGGGCGCACCACAGGCCGCCGGGCCACCACTGGCCGCTGGCCATCAGTAGGCAGTTGCCCAGCAGGGCCATCGACCAGCCAATGAAAAGCCACCGTCGACGGCCCTGGCCAATCAGCCACGTGGTGGCCACCGCTGTCGCCACAGAAGGTAGGGCCAGGGCCAGGGCGTTGGTGTACTGGGCCAGCTGCAGGAGGACGACGACGACGACGACGACGACGACGACGACGACGACGACGACGACGACGACGACGACGACGACGACGACGACGACGACGACGACGACGACGACGACGACGACGACGACGACGACGACGACGACGACGACGACGACGACGACGACGACGACGACGACGACGACGACGACGACGACGACGACGACGACGCAAATCGTCCACTTACCTCCAATCCCATTCCGGATCGTAGCAGTATGGCGGCGGCATATCCGCTGACTAGATGACTTCCGGCCGCCTCGACCAGCACACGCAGCAGGACGCAGAGGAGAAGCGGTCGACGAAGGCGGCGATCTGAGACCAGCTGACGAATGCCAATTTGCGCCGCCCGACGGTCTCGCTGCAGCTGCAGCTCGCGCTCGTACTCGCCGCGCAGCTCCTCCCACCAGTCTGGCGTCTCCGGTTGATCTATAGATGATCTGCAGATTGGTATAGATGATACAGATACAGACAAACAAGTGCCCGTCTACCATTGTAGCTGCGGGCGGCTTCCATGGCCCTCGCGTGCTGCTGTTTCTCCAAGTAGAGGAACTTTGGAGAGTCGGGGAAGAAGAAGAAGCCGCAGGCGAAGAGCGCGTGGAAGGGAGTGGGCGCTAGGAATATCCAGTGCCAGCTCTGGCTGCTGGCCAGAAAGGCAGAGGTGCCCACCAGAACGCTGAGAAAGTTCCAGACTGCTATACCCACAGACGGCATCGACAGCCACCTGCCTTCAAAACAAAGTCAAGCGTTGTTGTGGTTAACAAATTGTTAACGATTTAGTGGCACAGATTGTTAGGTACAATTGGAACAATCGACGGACTGCTTTGCAGTGGGGAGATGGTGGAATGCTCCCATAACCATACACCCCCCCCCCCAGCACCCCTCACCGATCTCCTCTATGACACCCCCTCCCCCACCCCCACCCCTTTCCTCTATGACAACCTTCCCCCTCCCAACCTCACGTCTCACCCCCTACTTCTCGATCAATATAGGTTGAGTCTGACCCCTTCTCTCTGCCGAGACGCAACATTCTCCAATGTAGATGGGTATAAAGTGCATAAAGGTCTGGGCGAAACCGTCGGCGAAGCATCCAACGACCAGAAGAAAAGGGGAGGCTAGAGGGACGGCCGAGAACTGTAGAATGTTGGAGAGGACTGCCAGTCCGGTTTTGACCAGAAGCACACTCTTTCTTGGTCCGCAGCGGTCGAGGATCTTGCGCGTGGGCCAGGCGCCCAGCAGGGAGCCGGCGACCTGAACTAGCGCATTTTAAATGGATAAGACTAGACTGCTCAGCCCGTAGGAGAATCTTTACAGTCCAAGGAGGACTGCCATTAGCCAGTCGTCGATTCGATAGTCCAAACATCAAATGACCCATGGCGCACTGCCACTGGTCAGAACATGCAGAGATCTATGGCATGCCACAGCGAGCATTTGGCTTTATTTAGCCCATAGATGATTGCAGGTCGTGCCCGTGTCACTGACTACAATTACGCCTTGTTCTGTGCCTGTGAATACACATCAAAGGCATTTGAGTTTAGCCTGTAGCCCTTTCGCTCAGACTTGGCTTCAGACCAGAGACGATTTTAGGTTGTGCCCCAGCCAGTGCCTACGATTAGCATTACGCCACTCCCCATGCCCGTAATTACACCTTGGAGTCTCAAAACGACAACTCTGTAGTGAATGGTGAAAGAAACCGTCAGTCACTCCTTAGTGGTCAGAATGTACTGCGCAGCCGATATTTTCGTGATTTTCGTGGAATTTAGTAATTTTGCGGAAGTTGAAATAAGAGAGGGTTCCTTCCAGTCCACAGCGGCCAGTTTAAGCTATAGATCTCCTGGATCCATGGCCCGTGTCGCGAGAAAATGGCCGGACAAACAGACAAACAGACAAGCAGACTCTCTATGGCGCTTATTACATAGGATACTGTGCATTTCAAGTGTAAGCGTATGATTTCCAGTGCAGCTCGAGAAGTATGTATGTCGGGATCCCCTAGTCATGTACACGCAACAGACAGATTGATCGGTGTACTCAATATGCTCCGATAACACAACAGTGAAACAACCCACTTGGCCGCTCTGGATAGCGCCGTAGATCAGCTGCACGAGGTGCTCGTTTGGGCGATCCACACTGGACGTTGCGTTGCTGCAATCGGCCGCTCTGCTTCCTTGTAAATACCGTTTGTATGTTCCTTAGTTTACCCTCACTCTGGATGGCCGACTGAGCTGCTACAGTTTCTGAGGAACTCCAGTAGGTAGGGCTCCACGTTGCTAAGAGAATAGAGGGCAGACGTGCCGAACGCCGTCGACCACAGCGCCAGAAAGCGGATCATCTCTGAGATATCACTATAACGACCGCCGCTAACTCAATCACAGACAGCTAGGTACATACACACGGTCGGTTACAAAGGCTCCTGACGCACGCGCGAGTTACGTTGCTGAACAGAAGTGTAAACCACTATCACTCGATTGCCCCAGCGCGCAACCATTACACTCAACAGAAACGTTGGAAGTGGTCTGCATCAACTTGTCTGCGCGCTATCCAAATTCGTTCAGCGCAGGCCAGACAGGCAACTTCCCCTGCCAAACACGTGTGCGATACATACGTTAGCAGGTTTGTACAATATTACGCTTAATGTGACACTCGATTTACAAGTGATTCGACGACTGTTCGACGATCGAGATTATCTTCAACCCACATTGAATTCAATACAAACCATTTAGGTACATGCCATCATAGGTACAACACTACGCTCTTATTTTGCTCAAATTGAACAAGCGAAGCGTTGACGACCACACTGGAACGAAAGGCTAATTTTCAGTGAGTGATTCAAATGGGTGCAGAGGCGTCAGTAAGGATGCTGATCTGCAGCACGACCTTCCCAATTCAAGTCCGGGAAATTGCGTCCTCATACAGCACAGCTGTCCAATTATAAAGAGTACACAGCTGTCCTCATATACGCCGGCCTATTTTCACGCCGTGCAAAGCGGCATGACTCTCAGCATGGTGGCAGGGATCTTGGGCGGAGTGGCAGCAAGTTCGCTCGTTGTGAAAACGCGCTTTCTAGGGGTATCAGTCCGCGATGTTGGGGCAGGCCATACTCCAGTGCAGTGGCGGATCCAGGATTTTGGAATGGCGGGGGGGGGCGGAATTTTTGAGGCCACAGTGGGGACCAAGATGCTATAAAAGCACACAAAAAAATTTGCGCCGCAGGCGAAAATTATTCTCGATTTTGGCCTATGTTGGTACAAAAATGCTTTAAAATTGCGCCGCAGGCAAAAAATTGGGCCGATTTTGGTACAGAAGTACTATAAAATAGCGCCGCAGGCACAAATTCTGGCCGATTTTGGCCTATTTTGGTACCTCGGGAGGGGGAATGGGGGGGGGGCGGTTTGGCCGAATGGGGGGGGGGCGGGCGCCCCCCCGCCCCCCCCCCCCCCCCCGGATCCGCTACTGCTCCAGTGGATGCGGTACTTTGGCAAATATGGCGTAGTGGACGACAGTGACTGCGGCGACTTCAGTGAGTCGGCTTGACTGTGGTTGCGAAGCTATAGCAGCGGATAAGGGCAGATTTGGCGGTGGCAGCTGTAACAGCAGTTGTGAAGTGACAATCTTGCCTGTTGTATCAACGACATTGTTTGGTGGTACGGTGGTGGCAGGGTGGACAGCATAATTGGGGTGGCAGGGTTGTGACGTCACTAGTAGTGTAAGGAGGGTACGTGCGCACCGCAGTGGTTGGATGGCGATTTGTAGCGAAAACAGTATGGTGATGACAATTTCGTGAAATATTTTTAAAAAACGTATATAAAACAAGCTGTGTGTGTAAAAAGTTCAACCTATACTTTGTGTCTGCCAAATTTTGATGAACAGTATAGTGAACTTTGTACACATCGTTAGCCGCATCTGGAGAAAGTGTCTTGAGAATGTGTACCTTAATGCCAAGTGCAGCTATCCTCACGATACGGTTGTCTGTACAGCTGATCTGAAGCTCAGTGATATCGCCGCGTTCGCTATATGTTATCGGCATGATACGACGCCGTTTATCTGATGTTTCCTACCTGTGTGAAAACGTCACATCCAACAAAAAACTTGCCAAAAGTTTGGTGCGAGCGAATTCCTGTGTTCAGCGTACGTATTTCTGTTTCCGAGTGCACATTCATCAATGAACAGCTGTTCTGGCCATCAGACGAAAATCTCGATTTTGAAGTTTTTTTAAATTTTAATTCTAAATATCTCGAAATTGGGATTTATTAAGACTGTAAGACTATCTATGTCACAAATTCTTATTGGCATACGGCCTTACCATTTCTGCGTTCAAATTCGTCAAAAAACGACGTTCTATTTTGTTGATTTATGGAATTTTGAAAAATAATCACGTATTTCTATTAAATTCCATATTTGCAAAAAATTTCTCTTGCATTAAAAATTATCCGCAGTCTATACTCTTTCCATTTCTGAAGAAATTTCGCCGCTATATCATCAGGTGAAAAAGTCGATTTTCGACATTTCCATATTTTGATTCAAAATATCTCGAAATTGCAATTTTTAAAAACTGCAAAACTATATCACAAATCCTTATTGGCATACGACCATTCCATTTCTGCATTCACATTCGTCAATAAATGACGTTGTATTTTAGTCAATTTATGCAATTTTGACAAATAATCGTGTAATTCTATTAAATTCCACATTTGCAAAAAATTTCTTTTGTGTTACAAATTATCCGCGGTCTATGCTCTTTCCATTTCTGAAGAAATTTCGTCACTAGCTCATCGGGTGAAAAAGTCGATTTTTGACATTTTTGAATTTCAATTGTGAATATCTCGAAAATGCGAAATTAGCAACAGAAACGGGCATCGGATCCGTACTCAGCGACCTCGAGTCTACTTGACCACATATGTCACATCTTCTACTTCGGTGGCACGGAAACACACACACACACACAGACAGACATTGTCATCCGTATATATACACCTCGCCGCGCTGAGGCGCGGCGAAAAAATGTCGGAGAAAGTCGTAGCAGTACGTATGACGTTAGCAGGAGTCGGATCGGAAGCATTGCTGTTTTACGAGGTAGCATTTAATAACATTGACGGCGGGTTGATGGAAGGGAAAGCAAGACGGCGACGACTGTGACCATAGTGCCGTTTCAGATGTGCCGCAGAGGTACTGTTACATCGTCGAAAGTAGCATCACGTATTTCGGAATGTCGATTTTGTTTCGCTAGTCTGACAGTGGAAAGATCAATAGCCGCAGTCGCTTACAAGACGTAGGTACGAGTCATTCCATTCGCGACAATTCAACGTGTTCTTTGCTCGCCTGCCGGTCAGTAAAACATTGTGACAGTTGGTTTATTGTACATACAACACCACCAAGCGGTACACTATTCAGGCGTCCCTCTAATGGTGAACGGCCCTCGGTTTCTAAAGGAATCTAACTTCGTGAAACGCATTACAGAGCTCAAGCGCACTCCACCATTGACAAACTGTGGACGTATATCATGTCTGTAACCGAGGGAAGCGGGCAACGGCTCAGGTTACATGAAAGCAAGGGGAAGTTTGAAACGACCAGCGGAAGCGCTGCAATCATCGCTCCGCGTTTGCCGCTCACCATCAATAGTGGAACCCGATTCTGATGCACTTTAGTCTTGAAAACAACAAATCGAGTAGCGCATAGCGCTCTGTAGTTGTAAGTATTCACAGCACAAACTGCTGAACAATGGCTATGAGCGCACAAATGGGTGGTAAAGCTCTTTATTCATTCGACGATTCGCAGCTCCGAATCGTCGAATGAATAAAGAGCTTTACCACCCATTTGTGCGCTATTAGCCATTGTTCAGCAGTTTGTGCTGTGAATACTTATCGAGTGGTGTGTTCAGAATGTTGTCAAAAGCTGTCGCTATACTACTCTTATGCCTCGTTCAAAGTTTCTTGGCTCGTTGCCAAGACGACCGGCCGGGGCTCAAATTGCGAGTCACCAGAAAGGCGCTAGACCAGCTTGAGACGGTGTGCACTTGGGAAATTGCAACAAATCGATTTGAAAGCCGTCACTACCGTATCATGCGTCTAGGCAGCGGACGACCTGTTGGAGCGTCTGTTGAAGCGCCAACTCTGGCAGCGGCACACTCCAGTTTGGAGGCTGGTTCAGCGGCTGCCAAGCTATCAGATTTTCAAGGAACCCCGCCTTTCGCACGTGCGACTGGTCAGCTATGACAAAGGTTGTCTACAAACAGACAAATACCTACGGCAGCCATGTTGGCTAGTATCCATTCTATTCAATTCAAACTCCAATTCAGGCAACGGTCTACGGCTAAACTTCGAAGAGCCGAACAAACTCTCCTTGGAGCATGACGGTCTGTCGTTCGTCGCCGACGTCGTCGTGAGGGATGAAGGATGGAAGGTGAGTGATTCTGCAATTTCGACACAACATAGGTACAATTTCTATCGAAAACGTTACTTACCTATACTGAGGGCTTACTCTGGCCTAGAACATATTATGACACGACACGAGGAACAGGCGCGCAGCAATGTAGCACAGTAGTGAGGGTACAATCGCGCCGTTTTGTGCAGATCGGCGCAGCGAGAGTTGAATTGGGCGACCTGAAAGTTAAGCTGAAGTTGGCTTTGTCGCGGACCGAGACGGGTGTGTCCCAGTTGACGAAGGACGAATGCTCTGTTCAAATAGGAAATCTCTCGGCGACATTCAGAGGCAGGGTGATGCAGTACGACGACGACGACGACGACGACGACGACGACGACGACGACGACGACGACGACACGACGGTGACCACGACGACGACGACGACGACGACGACGACGACGACGACGACGACGACGACGACGACGACGACGACGACGACGACGACGACGACGACGACGACGACGACGACGACGACGACGACGACGACGACGACGACGACGACGACGACGACGACGACGACGACGACGACGACGACGACGACGAAGACAGCTATCTGCTACTATCTTACATTGCTCAGGATACGGCGCCGAGGAAGTCAAGCGCTACAATAAGAAGGCCAAAATGCAACTGGTCATGGGGAAGGCACTGGTGGAAGAAGTGAGCGAAATTTCGGCAGAATTCGAAGCGACTGATTGTTTTAGCAGATTTCTTTTAGATGTTATGTCCCCAAATCGGCACATTTTTCGACCGGATCAGTCAGTATTTATTAGGGACCGGATGTCAGATTCGGGCCTCTGGACCTAATCTATGGCTGTCTCTCTTCTGCCTCACAAAGGAACCTGAGTGGGCCTGAGGTCTTGCTGGCGATAATACGTCAAACAAAAATGCTTCAGTGCTTGTTTCTTTCGACGCACTTATTTGGATACTTCTCTTGGTGGAATCAAATTTGGCGCATTCATTTTGAGGTGATACGTTGACGCACGGCGCCATGTGACAGCACTTTTCCGAACGATTCCATTATTCTTTCGTCTTAACATTCACGTTGTTGCTGCAAATTAGGTATGGAAAACTAGCTTCTATTTGGGGTAGACTGGCACAGTGGTACAGTACGTACAACAAAGGCTTGAATAGAGGAAGAACGCGCATACACACAGACGTTTTCGCCCACTGTTCAGGGCAACTTCAGAAGCTCTCGAGCTCTCCTTCAATGGCACCACATACAACTCGACTTCCGGAAGGGTCTTTCAGTGGTCCGTGAACCGCGACCACTTGCAGCACACCCCCGACATCTCCTCGAGAATGGCCTACCTCTCCGTCAGCGAAACCTTTGTCAATTCGGTCATGCGGCTGATGCGCACCTCAGGAATGTTCGCCAGTCTCAATTCCTGGGAACTGGCTGATGTGGACCCGTTGTTCCTACAGGAATTGAGAAAGGTGGAGAAGGAGTTGAATCTGGGAAGAATCGAGGACTCGCACGGTTTGTCAAGTGGTCAAAGATTTGGTTTTGTACACTGCAGAGTAATGTATAGCATCGCGCGATATTTCAACGTCCGATGACATCACACGGTGGCTTACGGCATGCTGTTGTTCAAGCCGTCAGCCTGAGAAACTGAAGAATTGTGAAGTGTAGGTGTGTCCGGAACTTTTTTTGATACTTCCACAGAGCCCCAACAAAGAGAGAGAGAAAGAGTTGTGAAAATTCTTCACTTCTATCCATTCATCAACTTCATTTCACTTCAGTGGTGGACGTGGAAATGTACTTTGTGGAGCCGATAGAGTTCGATTTGAAGCCAAGCGCCGACGACGTACCGTCGGCGCAGTTGACGAGCAAGATGGACGTGCGCGTCAACCTCTGTCCCTGTCCCAGAGGCAGTTGCGGCTCCTACAGATGCGAGGGCACTGAGCCCAACGCTACCGTAATCGAATTCGACGCCGACATGACGGCTAAGGAGTCCGTCGACCTCAAGTCTGGCGGCCTGCAAATGGTTTGGGATTCACTTAACCCTATGTGCATAACTAGAGGAGCATGTGAAAGAGAAGATGAAGAATGCCTTCAGATGGTTCCGGACTTGAAACTGGGATTCGAAGCGACTTCTCTCGACGTCAAATTACGCCGTCCATCGGCCAGTGGTCCGAAGGTGAAGAAGGTGCTCAAATCTATTGAGCAGGACGCAACGAGTTCGAAGGCAAAAGACAGGCGTATTGCTG